>CACRXP010001461.1:52946-64588 GCA_902702965.1 Spirometra erinaceieuropaei | reverse complement strand
AGGGCACTATCTCACACACGCTTGTTGGTCTTCTGTGAAATAGGATTTAAAACCGGTGGAACATCCTAGTTGTCATAATAAAGGAAAGTACAGTATGTATGCTGTTTTTACTTCGAAAATAGTACTTAAGTAGGGTTGTAACACTAATTATCGTATAGCACAGTCCCAAGATATTTCACCTATGTCACAATGCAGGCTTTTGAACGATCGTATTTTTGGCCGCCTGCGTTAACTCCACTATCTAAAAACGACTACTTATAGCTATAAATTTGTTATATACTTTGTCGAAAACATGCATAAAAATACTCTTTCTTACACTCGTTTGGTAGAAATTGGGTTCTCTTCGAATTCAGTTCTCGAAGATAGAATATCACTAGACCAAAAAAGAATTTTTAATTCCCGAATCATTTCGAACCGGACCTGATATCCTGCTTGTATTCAGGGCTTCTAGAATACAAGCTGTATGTCCTTAAGAAGAAGAAGAAGAAGAAGTCAAATAGGACTCATATAATTTTACAGCGGATATGAATCATGTCCACTTTATAGGCAGCACGGGTGACGTGCTGATGCTTTTTGTTTATGATAAGACACTTTATGGCCTGGAACGATCTCATAGTTAGAGACCTCTTATGAAACCGAAAGATACTTTTTCTTCAGGCATACAATTTAAGGTAGACGTAGTTTGTAGCCGAATGAGTACAAGAAAAAATATGATTGCGCATGTTTCCGTTGAATTTATTCGAATCTGTAAAGACGTCGAAAATCGCTGGGAAAAATTCATACTAATTTATTTGTAATTTTTTGCAGTAATTTTTGGAGGGGACTGGAAAGAAGCACGTTCAAGAGCCCTTATCTTTACGTGACTGATACGTCCTGGGATCATACTGTATAATAATAATTAATATTTTAACCCATTCGTGTATTTTTTTCGAATTGAAAACATATTTCAGATTTCCGGTTAACATTTCATGAGATTCTGCATGCATTTTAAAAGTTTGTCTTCTTGGACTTTTATCTCTTACCTTCATACTAATTCCGCCAAGTCTCGGAATAGCCATTGCCAATGCGTCCGTATTAAATTATTTTTTCTCTCTGCGTTGTCCGACCATCATTGCTGTCGTTGATCCGAGATGTACAAAAGGTCTTTTGTACCATGGATCACCATTTGAGCTTGTAACAGGAGAAAACATTATTTCGCTTTCTACTCTCCCGGAGTGTCCGCATTTTCTTGTAATTTTGCAATTTGTAGTCTCATAATTTTAAGCACTCCTCTACCGCGGCTACCATTCACGGTCGCTGAACTACCTTGCTTCTGATTGTCAGTGAACTGACATCTGCGTTTTCCAAGTGTCAGTGTAGGGGCACTCTGGTTCATAGACGAATAATGTTAGAATAATCCGTCAGTGAATGAACTACTTAACACAATGTCGAAAATCAAGTTCCTGGCATTTCAGGGGTGGGATCTCTTTCTGCGAGTATATTTGCCCATCAGTAGAGCCAACGACGTTTTTGTTGTCTTTTCAGAAGCGGAAGGATATACCTGCGAGATCTGTGGCAAAGTGTTTGCCTGGAAGACTTCCCTGAAGAAGCACATCGATGGTATACATAAACGTAAGCTTTTGTCTGCCATATGTTTAACGGTCTTTGTTATTCGATGAAGCCTTTGAGACGCAGTCTTTGTACTTGTTTAGTAGGATACCTTATGACACACTTAATTTGATGGTACTGTCGAAGTGGTATGGTCAACAACACATAGATTCGGACAAACGTTACTGTTGAAAGAGCCCAGACAGCTTCACACCCCTCTCACACCATGACCACCGCATGTCAGGTCAACACGCCCTTCCTTTATTTGCCCATTACGCTTGACGCCCGTAGACCGTTTTACTGTTGAACAGTTAATCTTAATGCAATGACCCTGGGTAGTTGTGTATAAGAGGTGAGTAAATTTTGTGGCGTCATAAACTTCCGTATATTCCATCGCTTTCGTCATTTCCGTATGTGTATCTTTCCCCGAGGTCAAGGTTAACATACCTGTCACGATATATTTTTGGATAGTCGGTGCAGCCGCGATTTTTTTTCCTCAAAAGCACGCCGTTTTCCCGCTCAATGCATGTCTTATACAGCGGCCATCCGTGGAAAACACGGACGGGCGCTACACCTCTCCTTTATGTCACTTAGGCATGTAATAGGCCCTTTGTAGGGCCGTTAGCATCGCAACAGCAAAGGAAATTAGAAAATACGACAGGCCTACCACCTAAGGACATTGGGAATTGTTCCTTTACCTCGTCTGTCCGCGCTATTCGGTCTCTCGTTTACACCGGGACCTGAAAAGCTTTGACGCTGTCGCTTGGCGGTAAAATCCATCCACCGTCTTCCTGATAATCACTGAGCCGCTCTCTCCCTCATCTCTGGACGACAATAGACTGAAAGCGGACGGTTGGAGTCGGTTTTATTCCCTGAATGAATACAGAGACTGTCTCTGAAGTGGTAGAATGCGAAATCTGCCTGTGGTGCACTTTATTCTCTTTTGTGTTGGATCATAAGAGTAAAACCCCGGGACAGCGTGACGCAGCATTATTTGTTTCACTTTGTCGAAGCCGTTTTCGCGGAGTTCACTTCAAACGGGGAACAGTTTCATTGGAAAATGAAAATGTTTTCTCGCACTTTCTCGATCGTCCAAGTGTGCACCCCGAACAAGGGAGTTTGTAGTAAAAATTGTGGATTTCAGAAATAATGTGAAGCAACCGATAGTATGTCTGCAGCCTGACAAGTTCAGGGAAAGAGTCAGGAAATGAGAAACAGTATCTACATCGCTTTCATCGACCTCACAAAGACCCTCGACACTGTTGAGCGAGGTGGACTTGTAGCAGCCGCTCCAGTCCCCCCTTCTCCGGATCCGTTTTGTCGGTCGATGGCCCTGACAATCTTTGACAGACCTCTGACACACGACCACCCCCGCCCGCCAGAACTGGGGCCCCTCCTGTCCAACTGCAGTGACTCCCGGCTGCCTTCACAAACTATTATCACCTCACGCGCGTCGGACGACCTGATTTGATACCCATGAGCCCCTGTGATTATGCGTCCCCCTTATCCTCCTCTAATCCGTCCAATCTCATGACCACCACCCAGGCAGTCACCCCCACCTACTGACACAGACTTACACCGCCGCGTAAACTACACACCGCGACTGACGCTCTTCGTGAACAGACGCTTATCCCTGTTGCAAGCAAACAGCCAACTTACTGCAATCTGCCCCGGTGTACAGAATAGAGTATTCCTTACAGCTCCCTGACTGCTGACATTAGACGAAGCGAACTTATTGTGCGTGATTTAAGTCGATCTCACATGCTCGACCGCCACAAATTGGTGACCCCGACGTGACCGCCACAGACTCTCCGACGCCATCCGAAGAATAAGTTGGACCTGTAACAAGTGTCAGTGGAATTTGCTCCACAGCTGTGGATGACTTCGAATATGGGCGCGAAACACGACCTGAACAAGCATTAACATCAACGATGAAGTTGTGAGCTAGATCTTTAAAGCCGACCAGGCTTTCGGTAGACTGCGGCGTTCAGTCTGACCTCACGGTCGTAACTTCCTCGACGCAAAAGTGGACGTACATAGTGCTTTCTCGGTGGCATCGCACCCGTAAATTTACCACACCCGGGTGGAAAAGCTGAACCACTTCCACTTGAGCTGTCCTAGGTTCCGTTCGTCTACGGCCGTGTAACCGCTCACCGGAAACGCCGTCGGACAGAAAGGGATTCGAAAAATGAAAATGAGACGACGCCGATTTTGGGCAACAGAGCAGCATTTCTCAAGGGCTTCATTCTAATATTGCCGGAAGACGGGGCGGAAACACTTACATTTTTGACAGAGGACTCTGTGCGAACTACTTATGCTCGTCGTCGGATCTAATTAAAGAAAACTTTTAAAAAGGGGTAGTTTAATGTTACTAAGTCACTTTAAGACTGTTGGTTGTGGAACACTTAAAGAAACTCACTGCGATGCCGTTTACTCAGACAGTGCTGAATCTTATTTATTTGCATTTCAGAACTGCGAAGATTTACGTGCGAGATATGTGGGAAAATATTTACGCAGCTCGGATCCCTGAAGAGGCATGTCGGCGTTATTCACGAACGTATGTCTCCTTTTTCTAGCATGTTTGCCTCTTTCATACTCATGCTGATGTAATCCTAGTTTGTTGTTGGTCCTTTTAAACGACATCTTTCCGTGGAAAGTGAAAAAACTGATTTTACTTAGGAACAGAGTGATAACAATTGTGCCGACACGCACTTTTTTTTGAAGGCCTTAACGTGTAGGCATGCAAACATTGGTGGATGATTTTCCAGCCGAATTTTGACCTTGACTACTCCCATGGCGTAAAACGACAGTGTCAGTTTCTAGCTTTACGGCTCGTATTCCTTGCATTTCCGAAACCACAGAGGATGATAGACGGAGCGCGTGCTTCAATTTTGCTATCTTTCCTTTGATCGGACATGGGAATATGGACCTCGCGCCAAATTCGAGCTAGTTGGAAGAATTTTAATTTCGGAAAAATTGGGACATATCTGGTCTTTTTTATTTGCATTTCAGGACTTCACGAGTTCACGTGTGAGAACTGCGGCAGGGTCTTTACGCGACTTGGTTCCATGAAGAGGCATGTCGACGTTGTCCACAAAAGTACGTTCCTCTTCACCAGACGCACAGTTCGTGGCAGGTGTCGACATTAACGAATGACTGTTACTCACTCACAAATCGACACCGATGTGTGGACCCAATATATAACAACATTGAGAGAATTAAAAACACGAATTGTTGACGGCAATGTCGCATTGCCTAGAAATACCATTTGTTTTTCTAGAAAAGCGGAAAGTCCAGAAAACTTCGAAAATGATTGTAGTTGTGTGAACTTCAGTTTTATTTCTACAGAAAGCCTGTCTGTATGGAACACTGAGTAGGTAGGGGGGCACAAATAAAAATCTTCTGAAAGTAATATTTTACTGAAATTAACGTTAAAACGGTTTTCTGAGGATTCGTGATAATCTTTACGCTTTTGCATTGGTTGAAATGCGGTTCAATATGACAAACTAGATTTTAATTGATTCCGCCGATAGGGACGTCATTGGGACACAAGTTTTTACAAGGACACATGTTGGCAGACGGGTTAGTGACGAAAAAATCTAACTATATTGACAAACGTAAGCGTAAACATACCATTTTGTGTATCTAAAGGGGATATTTCTTCAGCGAAATTAATTTGCACTTTTCGTTGTTCTAGATTACGTTGAGTTCCTTATCGGCCTTGAAATATCGTTTTATTCAATCAGGAATGGGCGCACACCGATCTATTGGCTTCACAAAGCAAACAAGCTCCGTATGTGTGGCAAAGGTCACGAACAGGCAAATAATTACCAGGCCGAAGTCGGCCAAGTCATAATAGCAGCGAGGAGGTAGGACAGAGTATGCGGGTAGATTGATACAGTACTGTTTCGGGCTTATTCTGCCTTCATTCAGCCAATCATAACCCTGACCAACAGCTGGGACCAGGAACACAAACATGCGCCCGAAACAGTACTGCACCAATCTACCCGCATTCTCTGTCCTACCTCCTCGCTGCTATTATGAATTGGCCGACTTCGGCCTGGTAATTGGTTGCCTGTTCGTGACCTTTGCCACACATACGGAGCTTGCTTGCTTTGTGAAACCAATAGATCGGTGTGCGCCCATTCCTGATTGACAAATACTCGATCTGCAGCGACAGAGAATGACAGGTGGCGAGGCACTGATGAACTTCGGTTCGATGAAGTGCTTATGACTCATCTGGTAGGCGCCTCAGTGGTGGACCGACTGCGCCAGGTGCGTCTGTGCGCATGTTTGTGTTTCTGGCCGCAGCTGCTGGTGGTCAGGGTTATGATTGGCTGAATGAAGGCACACTAAGCCCGAAACAGTACTGTATTAATCTACCCGCATTCTCTGTCGTCCCTCCTAGCTGATATCGTTTTATGATTTTCATTGTTTCCTTTCAATTGCTCGTAGGAAATTATTCTGTATTATGTTAGTTGAAACCTTTAAAATAAGATACGTCTTGGCGGCGTCTATCGAATTAGTAGGTAATTAGATGCTCTCTTTCATGTAGAATGTCGTTTGGGTCACATTTTAATACTCGCACAAACAGAAGACCTTATCGAATAAAATGGACGTCCACAACAAAAGTCAACAACAAATATGACTTCGATCAACAAGAGAAAAAAAACGGTGAGATCGCAGTTCGTAGCCTGGGATTCTAAGTCAACATTGTTGCCGTACTTGCTTCCTACCAGTAGGCGTGTTTAAATTAAGTTTTATAGTTCTCTTATAAGTTCGAGGAGTGCTTTAATACTACAATAGGTTAACGGATGTCTGAGTACCTTGGTTTTTTACATGATAACGACTCAGGCAAACAGAAAGCCTCATCATCGAGTGAAATAAACGTCCACAACAAAAGTCAACAACGAATATGACTTCGATCAGCAATAAAACATTCTTTTATGAGTTGCCTTTTTAAAGAGTGCTCTAATACTACATTCCATTGACGGATGTCTGAGTGCCTTGGTTTGTTACACGATAACGCCAGAAAACGTTTGACACTTTTGACTGTTTCTTTCAAGTTGCTAAAAATACTGATATTTTTCTACCACAAATGTAAAAATAGGCTTTTCTCTTTACATTACGTCAATTTTCATCATTTCTACCCACGTTTAGGCTCTGTCATACGATTATGAATGCGCCGCTGTGTGGCCAGATAAATATCTTTTTGCTCGCTCCATTTCTACAGAAACCAGACCTCACGATAAGTAAGGTTTCATGTGTTCAGAACTGGGAATAATCATTCGGTGGTAGCAATTTCTGTGACGTCTAATATAACTTTCCAAAAGGCGAAACAATTTCAGTCCATTTAGACGAAGGATTGCCTTTATGCGTTTTTACTGCACTATAGGGCATCACATCGCACAGATTTGTTAATCCAACATCTTAAAATTTATAAAACACTTGGTCAATAGAGGCGATGAGACGAGTTCCAGGAAGCAGTCGTGAAGAAGAAGACACGATCGATGGGGCAAGAGCTTTATTCGCCTGACGTTTCGGATTCCTGCTTGAGCCCATCATCAGAAACAAAAGCAGATACGGTTGGCTCATGCACAAGGGACTGCAGTCGCCATGCTACCGCATATCTATGAATATTCACGGCTTCCCCCTTCATCCGGTATCGTCGCACTTGGTGTGATGACTGTTTGATGGCCGACATTCGCGTAGTTAATTGCTGCAATTTCACCACGTGTGTTAGATGTTGGTGTAAGGATTGCTCGACCATCTGCCGCACTGACCCTGACGTTGGGGAGAATGTTCACCTGCGCGCTTCCCGCGTGGTTAATTACTCCGCCAAGGCGAAGTCTGGTTTTCCAAAATAAACCTGTGTGATAGCAAACTGATTCCCGCGGTTAGCATCCACACGCTGGTTGTTTTTCTGTCGACTGCAGGATGGTGCCTTCGGTCGGTCAAATTATGTACTGTTGCCCTTTTTTAGAACTACGAGACCATGCATGTGACGTTTGCGGAAAAAGTTTTGCCCAAATTGGAGACCTGAAGATCCATGTTGACGCCGTCCACAAGAGTGCGTCCATTTTCCTTTACTGTTCTTACCTCTCACATGGATTAATACCGTCCGGGAAGCATTTCTTCTGGTATATTTTGGTAGTTTTGGTAACCAGTTAAATTGATTTATAAAACTGCAATTTGACATCTAGCTCCGGCAGCGAATTTTGAGTTTTGAGAGTGGTGTGCTAGCAGACAAGCCGCTCGCAGAGTGAGAAACATACTAATGACAATCTCGTCTTTAAACTTTTTTATTTATTTTAAGACGTCCCGGAAAATATGCATTCACTATTGTCTTGTGTAGTTTTAACTCCAGAAATGCACATTTGGCTCTTCAGAAGCGTCCTTTCCTTCCTTTCTAACCACCACCGTTAGACCTTGTCAGCCTTAACATGTGATCATAGCTACTCAAACAGTGCTACTGAAATGATATCAGTAACGCATTTGTAATCGTTTTGGTTTCGTGACGTGACATATTTCCCATAGCACGTTAGACAAGGTTTTCGACTCAAACTCTCTTAACCATACTGAGCTAAACTGTCTAAGCCCTTTCTGTTTTTTTTCAGATCTGAGAGAGTATACCTGTTACATTTGTGGCAGCGCCTTTACCTACAGGGCACACCTCTCGCGGCATATCGACGCAATCCACAACCGTATGACTCCCTGCAGTTACCATTTTGTTTCGGTCTCGGTTCTTTAGCAACTTTATTAGCGGCTTTCGCTGCGCGTGTCTTACACTCTGCTTTTTTGTAACTGTTGATAGTAATTGGTGACCTCACTTTAGAAAACTAGTGTCAATCACACTTAAATTTCAAATAGCGAAATATTAGTGCGATTGGTATCATCAGTTTTATTTTTAGTAGTGCTAGCATGTGGACGTGGTCTTTGCATGTTTTTAGTCCCATTAGATTTTCCAGACGGCTTTCCAACTGCATTTATGTCTTAACAACTTTAAACAGGTAAACTCAAAATGTAAGTACAATTACTACTACTACTACTGCTGCTGCTGCTGCCGCCGCCGCCGCCGCTACTACTACTACTACTACTACTACTACTACTACTACTACTACTACTGCTACTACTACTACTACTACTACTGCTACTACTACTACTACTAATACTACTACTACTACTATTACTACTTCTACTGCTACTATTACTACTACTAATACTACTACTATTACCACTACTACTACTACCACTACTGCTGCTGCTGCCGCTGCTGCCGCTGCTGCCGCTACTACTATTACTACTACTACTACTATTACTACTACTACTACTACTACTACTACTACTACTACTACTACTACTACTACTACTACTACGTCTACTACTTCTTCTACTACTAAAGGTCTACTACTGAAAGCCGCCTTTGCGCAGCGTACAAAAATTGACCTTTTCCTTTCAGTCTATGCACAATAGGGATATCTTTTTGGCATCGGAATCATCCTCCAGTTATTCTTTCGAAATGGGCTTTCTGTGATGTAGGCTGAATCTCAGTTGTACGAAATATGCCAATTAAATGTAAATTGCAAATTCGCAAATTTCAGGTAGATCGGTATCATGCTTCGGATGCTATGCTGTATTAGGGAGCAACATGCTGTTTGATCGACGTGGACGGTATCCTTATTATGTTTAGTCTCACATACCAACTTAAGAGAGCGTTTATTGGATTGATGGTTACCGGAAGGAGTTTAAACCACTCTTTACCGGCCTGCACTATTTGTCTCAATTTCAGAGTTAGTTTTTTCAGCTATCGATGAGCTGCACATCCCAAAGTCCCTTATCCCCTATTTTTTGGTTTTTTAGAAATACGAGGATACACCTGCGAGACTTGTGGCAAAACGTTCACTCGAAAGACATGCATGAAGGAGCACATAAACCGGATACACAAGCGTAAGCTGCAGCTTGTTTTATCTTCCAGGGTTTTGTATAACTTTCGCGAATAACGACGGTTTCTAAAGGCCCCGTAATGTTTGTCCTTTGGATGGCAATAATGGTGGGCCTGATGTCTTAACTGTTTAGTGGTGTCGGCTTCTAAAAGACTGTGTAACGGGTTGTATTCATGCCTTGGGCGTTTGAAACATACCGTCTTCTTGGCCATGAGTGGAGTTTCGTGAGGTGCGAAATGTAGTAGTCATGGTTGTACCAACTGAATTATTATGTATGTCTTATGTGAACAGACACTTACGTTCTCTGTTACTCACTTAACAAGTATGACATTTATGGTTGGAAACCGATACCATACTTTTTACGCCTTTGAACCCTGTAGTCGGTTTGACTTGCCCGAAGTCAAAGATAAGAACTACTGGGAAAGGGTTGGGTTAGCTGTCGGTATACTGACTGGCAGCTGTCAGGAGCGGAGGAACAAAAAACGGAGGTTAACGGTCCTCGATTTGTGGGGTAACAGGAATGTCTACCAGGCTCACTTGTTCGATGGTCAGACAGTCTTTCACGATTAAGCACGATGGAATATCCAGCTGGATACGGTATCCCCAAACATTCGACATTTAAATCGAACGTGTCGTTTTTGACCCCCGACCCCGTCTTCCGTCTTTTCCATAATTCCGTTATCTTCTTGTCTGGCGTGCTCTTCCACTCGTAAAACCCCACCGTTACCGTCATTCCCGAATAACACGACCTGCAGTCTATCGACAGGTAAATGGGATCCTTCACCCTACAATTGCCAGTTCCTCACGCCCCACCTATTGATGCAGCCAGAAATCCCCTACTTTCTTAACGGCGCAGAGCTGTAGTTATTGGTTTCGAGTGCCGAATTCAAGCGCTTTGAGTGGTTGAGAAATAGTTGCCCTAACCCCAACCCCAGCCCCTAATTATAACTCCAAACTCCAACAGTATGGTGCTTATTAGATGCGGCTGCATATGCAATATGCCTCCAACATGCTAATCTCTCGATATAACACCTCAAACGTGCAATGAACTGCAGGCCTCAGTAGAAGGTACCACGTTTCTAGACATGTTTTTCGTTATGACTGACTGGATGAATGACCGCTTGGTGCGTCGTTCGATGCACCGCCCAGACGTTCGCTTCTTATCGAGTGTCATGGCCTAACGTTAGCAGTGCCGAGTGCCGACTTTCGAATGTGATTCTTTTCGACCGCCTGTAAAAACTGCACTGTAAAAAATGACATCTTATGTAGTATCAATACAAATTTTCGATGCCTTTATTAATTCATTTATCCTTTTAGTAAAGTGTGCTATGAAACATTCTTTCTCGTAGCAAATCAGGTCTTCATTAAATCCTATACCCAAAAAGGGTATTCCTCGGTTTTAAAAAGTTTCCAATTATAAGATGTTTTAAGACGGTGAAATGTCCATTCGTACACCATTGCACCAGCACATTTAATAATGCCACAGTGAGTGACCTATCTCATGAGATGCTTTCTGAAATTCTAAACTGCTTCCTCGATTAGGAAAGATTACTTAGGCGCGGTTGTAATACTGATTGTCATGCGCATAATCTTATAATGTTGCGGACTTGGCAGGATGTCAACTTTTGAATACACTGTTTTCAATCTCCTGTAGAAACCGCACCCTGTGAAAAGTGACTACTTAAGTGGCACACTATTTTCCCGTTGATTTTCTTTATATTTTATGTTCGAAGAAGGAGTATAATTAGGTTTTAAAGAAGTTTCTAATTATGCTATTTTTCAGACCGCACAATGTCCATTCATATAGCATCGTACCTGTATTATTACCACTGCTCCTCATGAAATGTACAACATATTCCGCATCCATTGCAAAATTTTATGGACTCTGTATGATGTCTTTTTGAAGACGTAGAAGAATATGTGATTTTGTTTACTCGGAACGCATGCACCTCGTAAACTGCAATAACTAAGCCCTAGTGCAACGACCCGTCAGGCTCCAAATTATTCGGCAATTAGAAAAATCTTGTAAAGCACAATTATATTCTATTCCCAGAGAAAGGCTGTTCCTCGGTCTTAAAATTCTCAAATTATGAGATTTTTTAAGACTGTGAA
>CACRXP010001461.1:23778-49624 GCA_902702965.1 Spirometra erinaceieuropaei | reverse complement strand
TGTGAACCGGGGTTGAGTTGGTTTGTATAGTTGAGAGCCTCATAAGTTACAAATGTCAGCGCCTTGTAGTGGTTTAGCAACGTGTTCGGTTAGTTCAGTATATTTTAGGGTAATAGGCATTGCCTTGGTTTACATTGAATCGGTCTCTCTCGCCCTCCCACAAATGGTTCCAGAGGCAAGTCCAATTAATGCCCATTGAGCATGAGCTTTGGCCCACATGCCGACGCTGAGTGAATCGACCGTCCATTTCTGGCTAATAATGCACCAATTTATGTGGAAAGCCGAAGTTGTGTTTAATTGCCCTTTGTGCGGCATACGCGAACGGGACGCTCAGCCCTTGTCAGTCATTGCGCCCATTCCATCACCGGATACCTGACAGACTCCAACAGTCGGCTGGTGCTTTGGAGAGGGGAGAAAAGATGAGGTCGTCACCAATTAATCCATCCTTACGACACATCAGAGTACTCATCAGTACAATAAATCTGACGGGTTTGAGCTGATGGCGACGCGCCATCGCGACTAGGGAGGTAGTCCGGCCGACAGGGTAATTCCGTCTTTCTCAAGCCGCAATGACTTCCGCTGCAGGATCTGACGAGTCCTTACAGTGGACTGGTAAATGCGGTGTGGGCTGGGTCGCGTGCGTGGCACGCATAGACGGGTTGTGTGGCTTTGTCTGCCATTGCGCGCAAGAACACCTCGGGGTGTCTTGAACTTGTTTTGCCTTCATAACAAGGTGAGTGGGGAGGAGTGAGATAATGCGTGTGTGTGATTGACTCTGCGCAAGTCCTCCTTACTATAAACGAATCCACGTGCATGCCACCACTATTGGGCTCACCTCTTAGGGTACAGTATGTGAATTCATGAAATATGCCGGAATTTACGAAAAAAATTGCCAGTTACTCGTACGCCGGTTCAAACGAACCTATCAAAACGCTGAGTTAATTATAAACGGCTTTAGCGAATTAAACACATAATAAATACAGTAAAAGTCATTTTACTTTTTTTAGACTTTGCACTTTTCTTTAGAGAATCGCTGGAGAGCATTGTAACTGAGTAAGCTTAAGTCGTAATTGTACAGAAGGCCTATCTTTACCAAGAAACGTTGTAAGTGAAACAACACAATTAAGATACCCTTCGAAGATAGTTCTTTAAATAAGTGTGCACTTAAATATCAATGTGATGCCACGCATGGCGGTTAGCCAATAACCTACACTTTTAGTTTAGATTCAAAAAGGGTTTAACCATTGTCCATTGAGATTCGGTTGACTGAGACAAATAGGAGTTCGCTTGGCTTCGCCCGTAGGGGCGTCATTGGAATGAACCTCTTCGCGGGGTCGCATGCTGATGGGCCGATCAGTGTCTAGTAAATTTGAATCGAATTGACAAGTGCTGTAGTCATATGATTACTAAAGCACAAGAGTGTGCCCATCTGAATACCAGGATATTCCTGAAAATGCCAATCTTCTGCGCGTTTTCTGTTTAAATTACGGATTAAGGAAAAATAGACCGTACATATAATGTCTTAGTATATGCTTACACTTCAACATAGCTACTTGGTGAATAGCCTTTTCAAGGTACCTTATTTAGTATTCGCAGAGGACAAGACAGTGTCGGACATTAAGGCAAATGATTGCTTGTAGGCATTCTTACTACGTTTTAGGACATGAAACCACACAGATGAGCATGCCAAACCTTTTAGCATCGATTGCATGTCTGGTTTTCTAAAAATAACCTTCTTGCTTGCACCCTATTCCATCTGCCTTACGTGAGGTAAAAAATCACTTTGGAAAAATTGCAACAGAAATGCAAACACGAAGATGCAAACTTTGTCTAAAGCAGCTATTGGCCTAGAAAACTGCCGGCATAAAAGATAACGTAGATTTCTGATCAAATTCGCAAGCGTTTTGTCTGGCAAACTTATACAGTGAGTGCCCGATCTCATGAAATGTTGGCTGAAATTCTAAAATGCGTTTTCGATTAGAAAGGATTACTTGGTCGCGGTTGTAATACTGATTATCTTTTGGCATACTCTTATAACATTTTGGACTCGGCAGGATGCCGGCTTTTAAATGCACTCATTTTCAATCTCCTGTAGAAAGCGTGCTCGATAAAAGATGACTACTTAAGTAGCATGCATTTTTCCCATTGATTTTCGATGGTCTTGGAAATTCAAATATATTTAATAGAAACCATAAACAAAAACATGCTTTCTTTTAGTCGATCAATAGAGAATCACGTCTTCTTTATATTTTATACTTAAGGAAGGAGTATAATTAGGTTTTAAAAAAATCGTTTAATTGCTGAAAAATATGGAACCTGATCATCCGTTGCATTAGCGCTTAGTGATTTAACTCTACAAGGTGCATTCGTTCCGCGTAAAGAAAATCACATATTTTCCTATGCCATTAAAGAGATATCATACAGAGTCCATACAATTTTGCAATGGATGCGAACCATGTTGTACATTCCATGAGGAGCAGTGGTAAACGGACAGGTACGAGGCTATGTGAATGGCATTTCGCGGTCTTAAAAAGTCTCATAATTAAAAACGTTTTTAAAACCTAATTATACTCCTTCCTTAAGTATAAAATATAAAGAAGAAAGATAGCATGTCTGGCGTCCTAGAAATAACCTTCTTACTTACCCCCTGTTCCATCTGATTTACGTGAAGTAAAAAATCGGTTTGGAAAAATTACACCAGAAATGCAAACACGAAGGTGCAAACTTAGTCTAAAACAGCTATTAACATAGGAAACTGCCGGCATACAGGATAACGTAGATTTCTGATCAAATTTGGAAACATTTTGTCTGGCAAACTTATATATAAACATATACTGTATCAAAAAGGGCAAATTCTGGAAGTGTCTAGGCGAATAAACAAAATGTACAGCATTTTCGATGCCCGAAATTGATCGTCGCATTGCATGAGTAAGGTCGCAAACTGTAGTTATCGACGTTGTTGCTCGCGGCACTGTGATGGCCACATTTAAGTTTTTCCAATTTTTCGAAAAAGACATTTGTGTGACTCTCGCTTGGCGACTTATCCCAACGTGGACTTAAGGTATATGCTTGGAGGTTGCATAGGGTGATGACTGGGCATGTTTGCTCGATTGGAGGGCATAATAAGTGAGATGTGATGCCCACTTTTTCATCCAACTACTTTGTCCTTCGATTGATTTTTTCTTTCTTATTTTAGAAACTTCCGAGGACTGATATTTATCATCTCTTCACCACAATATTCAGTATTATTTGTAAATCCTTCACATACTCATTTGTAGAATATTCACCTTTTAGAATCGATGTATTTGCATTTTGATGAACCTATTTTGCCGTTTTTTTTGCGAAGAACGTTTAAACAACCATGTAACTTTACTCATTATGGTGTTTTTGTGAATTTTCAATGTCGCCTGGGGCATGTCCTGTCCGGGATGCTACGGATACACATAGGCCAAGATCATGCTCTTCGCAAGCGATTCAGTAGTTGGCTGTTTCGTTTCTCGGAAAGGCTGACACAGTCTAAACTATGCATTTTGCGTCCCACAGCGCAGAGACGGTGGCTTGCGCGTGTGTTATAGCGGCAGTGGGCTTGCAATGCGCCTACCGCACCATTCTCTCCCTCCCTCACCCTGCAACCGGTGGCGGCATCGAGCGCAGTAACTGCAAAAATTGGGCTGCCCGTCTAGGCGTACCACACACGCGCTCAGTCCGCACGCGATAGACCAGGTTTTTAGACACACAAACACACAAGGGATGGCTCGGGCCCAGATGGAGTGGATGCGTCACCAGTTCCTTAAACCTCGTGTGCGCAGTAATTCGTAAAAGGTTGATTAAGGATGTGGTGCGAGATTCATGCCCTGCGCCTTTCGGTGAACCAACGCTACGAGTTATCGCGGCCGTGGTTGGTGCAACGTAATCAGGAAACGAGGTGGAACCCGTAGACTTGACAGTATCAAAACCAACGAACGCACTAACGGCCCAGTCCGAGTGCATACTCACGCGTGGGATCGGTGTCGCGCTTGGAGTTTAAGGCCTGGGGGTGGGGGTTAACGTCCTATGGTCGGGTGGGTCGGATCAGCTAATGGTCATAGGTGGGGAGGGGAGGCGGGAGGGGGATTGCGCTATGCCTCTGTCCACGTCATCAGCAGAGTTCGCGCATTGGTCTGGGAGTTTACTGGTGGTGCTAATCTTGACGGAGGCCCAGCATAATTGTATGACAAGACCCAGGACGGTGGCCACTGCTCTCTCTCTCTCTCTCTCTCTCTCTCTCTCTCTCTCTCTCTCTCCCGAGTCAAACTGCTAGTTCATCCTAATCAAATTCAATTGTACTTGGAGATTTTGAAACTGCATTAACACGGGAACGGCATGGAGATCATACCAGCGGAGAACTTACGATGCTGTTGATAATATGCGCGTTCTAGCATGGCCTGCCAAATTAGCAAGACACCACAAGAGCCAGCATCAATAGTTAAATTTTTCCTTATAAAGTCTATAAAGTCTTTGAGTGTGAGTAGGCCTTTTAGAGGATAATCAACATGAACTCAACTGTGTAAAGTCTGGAACAGCTTACATAAACCGCGTCTTAAACGCGTTACTTTTCATATCGGCGAGAGTTGCCGAAAACGGTACATAGAGAGCTCGTTAAGGTGCTAACATGCCAGACGCAGACAGTTGTTTGAAGCTCATTGCGGATCCTCAGGACGCTGTAGTCCGTGTTAATTCACTGAGGTGGGCAGGCATAAGCTGTTTCTGTGGCGATTCATGTGTTCATTGAATGGCACGTGTAAGTTAAACTAGAAAGACCTCGTATTTGTATCCGCGGCTGTTTTGTGCTCGAGCGGGATTTGTGACTCAATTCCAACCCTACGCAATCTGCATGGCCTCACCGCAAGATAATTGCTAGTTTTCGCCCTCATGTTTCGATGCACACTGCACTTTAAAGAACTTGCGGGATTCTAAACTCCTTGGCATATTGCAGATGCGAATGCCTATAAAAGGCGCGTGTTTGTTTGACTCTTGAGCACAGAGTCAATCATGAAATTTTAACCAAAATTCTGAAATGCCTTTTTGGTTCCAAAATATTTCTTAGTAGGGTTTTACAGTTCACCATCAAGCAGCATAATTCTATAGTGATTTAGTCAACCCGGGATGTCGGCCTTCGAACGCACTGCTTTTCGACCGCATGCAAAAGCTATACTCTGTAAAAAATGACTACTTAATTGGCATAATTTCTCATTGATGCACTTAGGAATTCAATTATATTTCACAAGAACATGCACGAAAATATTCATTCTTTTACTCATTCAGCAGAAAATTGCGTCTTTCAATTTATACTTAAGGAAAAGGTATAATTTGGTTTTAAAAAACGTTTCTAGTTCCCGAACTATTTTGAATCCGACATGCGGTTACATTTGCATTCAGGGTTTGGAAACTGCAATAATTTCTGCCTACGGGAAACCGCATATTTCTCTACGGCATTAAGGAGACCATAAGGGTTTAATAAAATTTCGCAGTGGGTTTGAGCCATATCTTAAACTGTACAAGCAACATGATGTGAACGGTTATACGACGGTATAAAAATCTCCTAATTAGGAACTTTCTTGAAACCTAATCATACTGTTGTTTTCGAGCAAACATGTAAAGAAGGCGTAATTGTGTACCAACGTAGTAGAAGAATGAATATTTTTATGCATGTTTTTCATGAAATAGAATGTGAATGTTTAAGGGCATCGTACAATCAGTGGGAAAAATGCATGCTACATACGTAGTCATTTTTTACAGAGTATAGTTTTTGTATGCGGCTGGAAGGGCGTTCGTTCGACAGCCAGCATCCCGGACTAACTGACTCATTATAGAATTTTGCTGCATGATAAGTAAGTAATCGTTTGCGAAACTTGCAAATTTCAGTTGATATTTATGAGGTAACACACCTACTGTAATTCAATCAAACACACATATAAGAATATTATCACTGGCTGTAAGCGCACATCTGAAGGGTGCTAATTTTGCTTCATCGAAAAGTAACCGTTTGTTCTGCTCAGTGATTTTCTCAAAGTGTATTAAAATACCGAACTACCTACGATTCACTGCCAGTACTTCTTGCAGGACGAATAGGCAAGGCTAACAGAGGGACACAAATGTGCCAAAAATATTACCCGATGATTGAGTCCTGCCTTAATAGTTTTAGTGGACTTATATGACGGCATGTATTACAGACTATGGGGTCCAGGTCGTTCTGCCGACATTGGTTCTGCTTATACTGACTGGTAAAGTTGCTATGACCCCCATACTTCCTGCAACTCCCCGAATGCCACAGTATGTAGTTTGCGTAAAATGTACCATGGATTTGCACACGTTTGCTGCTTTAAAAAGTGGTCTCTTTACTATGCCCTATACTATGACTGTTTAAATAAAATGCTAGATAGATTTTACGCACCTGCACGTATCTCTGAATTATGTACGATAGCCTTGCCTAAGTTACAAGCACAGGGCAAAGATTAAGCATATGCGCGTGGCAAGACAGTGTCAATTATTTTTCAACATGTTTGCCAGTCTTTTAACAGTCCTGCTTTACTGCCAGACGTATGCATTCCATATACAATTAGTGCGAGTTTCTGTCACTACCGGACTGCTCTCCATGCCGACCTTAATTAGAAAAATGGGCTTTCCTATTACTAAAGTATTCCATATGGGGTGTACAGAACAGCACCGCCTCATATGGGTGGTACGAGTCAGCGAATGATATTTTGCGATGCAGAGCTCGCCAAAACTCCGCAAAACAACACCTCTGAGAAATAAGGTAGACAGTTCCGCATAGGGTTTCCCTACCCGCGCATATACTTAGTTTTTGCTGTACAATTATAGCGACTTTCAGGAATGAAAGCGCTTTTCAATGCTAAAACGGGCATAGTGCTATCTTTACTTCATGACCCATCAAGCATTTTGAAACAGCTTAAGCGAATCTGTCATCGGCATGGGTTTGAACTACTTTATTGCAAAATTCCCCCCCACCCCTTGGTCTGAATGGAGGTCAGATTTCTATGGACTCAACGTTGTGATTCCCCTTGAATGGGCAACGTGCTTTACACCGCCAAATCTTTTAAATAATACACTGCCTATGCTGTAGCATGATAACTCTCTTCCAACAGGTTGACTGTAAATCCTGTCATCTTTCAGAGGAGTCCGGACACTTCTGACTTATCAGCCGTCAGTTGGAGCATTATCTCACATTATGTTTCTCTATTATATACCATATTATAGTCGTTTAAACAACCTGCTAGTGAGATGCCACAAATGTGCTACGTATTTCTGAATTCTATACGGTAGCCGGGTCTGAATTCGTCAAAGATTAAATATGTGCGCTGGGCAAGAAAAGGCCAAATGTTTTTTAACAAAATTTTCAGCCTTTTAACAATCCTGCTTTGCTATCAAACGTATGCATTCCATATAGCATGATTTTGAATATCTTTGTACTACCTGACTGCTCTCCATGCCCAAAGATTTTTAAAAATTGAGTCTTCCTCCCACTAGTTATTTCCGTGTGGGGTGGGCAGAACTGAACCGGCTCCGGGGGGGGGGGTTGTACATGTCAACGAATGCAATTCTGAAGATGAAGATGCGATCACTGGAACAAGAAATTTATTTGCCTGACGTTTCGGATTCTCACTCGAATCCATCATCAGAGACATTCGCAGATAAATGTGATTGTGGCACCAGGAGTGCAGTATTTATAGCACGTGGCTGCCGTGAGTCCGTATGCGCACTGTAATTAACAGTTCACGCAAGCACGGGAAGCAACCATTAGGCGCCAAATCATGAGGCCAAAGAGCCGATGCCACGGCAGGGAACGTCTGAAGTCGTTTACCGGATATGGTGTAGTTGCGGACAAAGCAACTATGTCGTAGAAACTGGGAGATTGCTCCGTAGGCGAATTGCCGAGCACGCAGCAGCAGTGAGGCGGGGAGACGCTAACTCTCAGGTGGCGGCACGCTCGACGTGACCCGGCCATATTTTCATATTGCAAGTGGCCGAAATCCTCGCAAGGGGTGACAACCTCGTGAGCCGCGAGCTGCTTGAGTCATGGATCTCAGGCCCGCAATCCATCAGCAAGCACAATGACCTCCCCGTACCATATTCCGTGCTGAGAATTTCCCTGGGCAGGAAAATCAGTCACGTGGGAGGGCGCGGGCGAGCGATTATCACAACGACAGTGAGCCAGTTTGCCGAGCAATCGTCACACCAGCATCCAGCACGGATGAGGAAATCGCGGCGATTAACGACTCGGACTCGGACAGACAAGCCACCAACGCATCAATTATGACCCCAGCGGTGATTGCGAGAACTGATAATTGCAGTGCGCATACGGTCCCACGGCAGCCACGTGCTATAAATACTGCGCTCCTTGTGCCACCATCACCTTTATCTGCGAATGTCTCTGATGATGGATTCGCGTGAGAATCCGAAACGTCAGGCAAATGAATTTCTTGTTCCAGTATCTTCATCTTCTGAACTGCTACCCGGAAGTCGCCTGTTCGCTTCTATCAGAAATGCAATTCTGCCGACGAAGAACCAACCAAACCTCTGCAGCCCAACACCTTTGAAAAGAATAGTAGTCGGTTCTGCGATTCCGCCGCACATATCCTTAGTACCAACCGCACAATTCTGGCGAATGTTGGAAATGACTACGCTTTCTGAAAATAAAACTAGCATATTGTCCTTTTCACTCCATGATCCATCAAATCACCCAACTGCAGTTTATGCGTTATTGTCATCAGCATGAATTTGATCTGCCCAACTGTGGACATCCGCCCTCCTTGGTCTGACTGGAGGTAAAGTTTCGATGGAATCAACGCGGTGATACCCGTCGAATGAACAACGAGCACTACACCGTCCAATCTCGTGGATGCTACACTGTTTGTGCTGTAGCATCATAACTTTCTTTCAACCAGTTGGTTGTTGACCCCGTCACGTTCGACATTTCTGACTTATCGGCCGTCGTCAGCCAGTCCCGTGGTGACTCTACTCTGAGCATCTGTTGCAATGCTGCGCTTCCTGCGAGTGCCTTTAGCAAACCTTTAGAAGTCACTAGGATGGGATCGGTTTGATGAGACCAGTGATTTGACAGTTCGGTTGTTCAAAGCAAATGTTGCGCATTTCAAGACCCAGAACTACTGGTTTTCCTCCCAGGCGGTTCCCGCGTCTTAGGAACGCAGAGCAGAGTGGCTATCTAAAAACGGATGCTTTCTTAATACTGCTAGTGTTATATGCGTTTCATGTCTAAGTGGTGCATATGGAAAAATTACAGCCCACGAAAAGTAAGATATAAGGTATTAAAAATCAAAAATGAATGTCCATTGGCAGTTATTCTGATGTCAATTTATAACGTTCTTTAAATGGCAAAAACCATTCCAGGCCACTGAAACGAAGGTTTCACTTAGGAGAAAACGAAGACACGACCACTGAGAGGGGAGATTCATTGGTCTTGGCCTTCGACGGCGTTTGTACTTCGCGGCGATGTGAGCGCGGGTGGAGTGTGTGATAACATGCAGGCAAATCAATGTGTCGATTGATAGAGTTGGAAAAATGCATGCTACATATGCAGTCATTTTTCAGAGTATAGATTTGTATGCGGTCAGAAGTACAAGCGTTCGAAAGTTAGCATCCCGGAATAACAGATTTATTATTTACTTATGCTAAATGATAAGTAAATCGTCCTTTGTGAAACGGAGACGCGGTTCCATATTTCAGTTGACATTTTATGATTTAGCACACCTAATGTAATTCAGTCGAACTCACAGATTAGCATAGTATCACTGTAAGCGCACATCTGACTGGTGCTAATTTGGCTTCATCGAGAAGTTACCGTTTATTCTGCTCAGTATTTTCTCAAAGTGTATTAAAATACCGAACTACCAACGATTCACTGCCAGTACTTCTTGCGGGACGAATAAGCAAGGATAGCGAAGGGACTTATATGACGGCATGTATTACAAATCAACTATACAACCTGAAAAAAACGATGGGGTCCAGGCCGTTCTGCCTTCCTCTAGCGTGGGAGTGACGACTTGAGATAGTGTTTACACATTGCTGCACTCTAGCAGTCCTTGCTGATAAACTCCAGTTCGAGTTCGAAAGCTAAGGCCAGTAAATCTACCGTCCCAGTGGTCGTGCCTTCGTCTTCTTTTAAACAAGAACCTGTAATGCGCATATTCTCTTCCATTTGGGAGGTTTAACTGGTTACGCCATTACTGCACTCTAGGACACGAAATCAAACAGAATTGTTGATCTGACTTTTAAAAATCGGTAAAATGTGCGATTCTCTTAAACTAACCAGCGGACTTGAAACTTTATTACCACGTTTGGCGTCAGACAAAAAAAAACAATTTTCCAGGGTAAACTAATCGCCTGCTTAAATTGCACGTGCTCAGATGCGCAGACGGAGCGTCGGCCATGAATTAGCCTACAAAATGCCAGAATTTATTGCGACGTCTATGTCTACCCAAGTTTACAATTATGTCACTGGATATAATTGCCTGGATATATTTTCTGCACGAGAAAAAGACATTTATAGGATGGGATTGAACGACTGATCAAAATGCAGAACGTTTCCAGTGTCTGAAATTTTTCATCTCAGTTACCGTCAGTTAATTGCTTACATTACGTCACGCACTGCATTACGTTTAACTGTTTTTGCTAGGTTCATGCATAATAGCGGCTTTACGCTTTCGACAATTACTACTGCAAAAGCTTTTTACATTAACTTTTCATATATGCATATGGTTTTATTATTTTTTTGCATAAGATGTTCAAGAACGAAATTCAAACTACAATCAACCTGGGAGTTAACTAATATTTTTGCATGAACGACAAAACTAGAATTGGAGTGGGAATAAATGTTCTGCAGAGGTGAACACAAAATGTATATTGAGTCCTATCAAAATAAACGCAATTACTGTATTTTTGCAGTAAGCGCATGTGTAATTGGCAGAAGTTGGCAAATTAATAAGCTATAGGGATACCAGTTCACAACTGTTTTGACATCAGCCTCCTTTTCGTTGCCTGGAGAAATTCAAAGTATGATTTTTCCTCCAATGTGACTTGCATCCAGGGTTAGAGGTAGGGGGTGGGCAGCCAGGAAAACAACCCTAACTCAAATGTACACCTTTGCACCATATGCTCACATGTGACTAGTGTGACTCAACCGCCGTAGGGTTAACGTAACCTGGTTACACACAGTTCCTGTCGTGTTAAAGGTTTCCCTGTATTTTCATGAGATCTAGGTAATCTTGGCGAAATTTCCGTCGGATTGCTTGCGATGCGTAGTTAACGCTGTTGTTCAACTGCTTGTCGTGCCCTAGTAACACAACAGAGATAATTTAATTGTTTTTATAAAGTCGCACAAAGTTCACATGGGATTTGCAGCGGTGTACTTGCAGGGCGTTGGCTTGCTCGTGATAAATCACGATTATGTCTGGGCTTGCTCATATAGATGTTATCCTACTTCGCAGAAAACAGATATAGAAATATTCATTTCTTCAATCATTTGGTGGACAAATACGTCTTTTTAAAAAAAATTATACTTGAAAAGTGGGTATAATTCGGTTCTAAAAATGTGTGCCCGAAGTCCCGTTACGCGTGCTTTCACATATTCTGAACTATAAGCCATATGGAAAATCATACACTTCTATACGCTATAAAAGAAAACCGAATGGGTCTCGCAACATGCAGGAGAGGATTTGAGTCACATTATAGGCATTACAGGCAACATCAGAAAATCCAGAAGCACGATGGTTGATGTACAGGTATTTCACGATCTTCAAACTTCCTAAAAGTGTCGCGGCCAAGAATGGTGGTAAGTGGTTGTCTTGGCAGTCGTCTATTTGTTCTTCTCTCCGCCGAACGGCGCTGCGAGTAAATGTTGTTTGGGCACTTTGGCGAAACCCAGTGCATAACTTAATCTGATCGCATTTATAATTTTCCGACCAGTTCACAACTGTCTAGGCAGCAACCTCATTTTAGTCCTCTAGAGAGATTCGAGGTATGAGTTCTCCTAAAATGTGACTTACATCCAGGGTTAGGGGCAGACGGGTGAGCCACGAAGACAGCCCTAAATCAACTGTACTCAATTGCATTATATGCTCACATACATGTGACCAGTATGACTTAACCGTCGTTTGTCGAGCTGGCATAATCAATGGGCTAACGTAGCCTGGTTACACACAGTTCACGCCGTGTTGAAGGTTTCCCCATATTTTCATGAGATCCAGGTAATCTTGGAGAAATTTCCGTCGGATCGCTTGGGATGCGTAGTAAACGTTGTCGTTCGACAGCTTGGCGTCCTCTATTAAAAAATCACAGATAATTTTATTGCTTCTTGTGAAATCGACTTTATAATTTTAATTCGGTTTTGAAAAAAAGCTTGCTTATACCCGTGTAAATTTTAATCCGACCTGTCCTCACACATGCATTCAGAGTTTTCAAACCACAAGCTGAATAGTTCCCCTTATGGATAATCAATCCGTTCTACACGCCAATAGAAGAGACTATATGGGTTCACAAAAATCAGCAGTGAATTTGAGTCGTATACAAGCAACATTACTACATGCAGAAACAGGATGCCTTAGGAAAGGGCATTTCACGGTCTCAAAGTGTTCGCTGACAAAAGGCAGTAAATGGTCGATTTGTAGAGGCCTCGCCTTTTTGTCGTAGTTTTCTTCGAACCGTTTGCGTAGAATGTCACGTGCCTAATTTGGTGTGATAGATATAAATAGCAAAACCACTTCGAAGGGTCCCATAATGCCATTAGCTCGGACAGATTTTCCTCGGTTGGCAGCCAGTAATTGGGAGGCCAAATTTATGTACGTCCTCCAGCCAGCTCGAAAAATCTTCAAAATTGGGATCCTGAATTAGGATAAACTAAGATGGAAACCACCTTTCAAGGAAATGTTGGGCCGAAGAAGGATGTGGGGCTTGTTGATCTTAGGCAATTCATAGAACCCAGTCAATGTCACATTCGTTGGATTCATCTGTTGCCATTTCACTAGCAGTATCGCAGTGCGGCGACTGAGTAGGTTCAGGAGTCCGGTTAGCTGACCGAGCATCGATTTGGCTTGTGAGGAAGTCGTGGGCTAGTGAGACCTAGTGGAGGGCTGCTGTCTTCCTGCTGTAATTGGCGCGGTTCGCCACGACAGTTGTTCTTTTCTAGTTGGCTAGTAGCACTACCACATCGCTTTCTAAATTAAATTCCTTCATTGCGTCCGTTCTCATGGGCGAATTGTAACTCATTATAATAGTTTTCATACTTGAATCCGATATCAGTGGCGTTTGCAGATGATGCGTTCAAGTGAGAGAATTCGAAACGCAAGGCCAATAAACATCTTTTTCTTGTAATCTCATTATCATCTTATTTTTTCCCGGTTACAAGCCATCTCGGATAATTTT
Organism: Spirometra erinaceieuropaei; assembly: GCA_902702965.1. Classification (NCBI taxonomy): domain Eukaryota; kingdom Metazoa; phylum Platyhelminthes; class Cestoda; order Diphyllobothriidea; family Diphyllobothriidae; genus Spirometra; species Spirometra erinaceieuropaei. Next base: position 36,187 of record CACRXP010001461.1, on the reverse strand, counting down.
AGACATGGGACTCCTACATTCGGATAAACTAAAAGAAGGGCCGCTTTCAAAGCAACGATTGGCAGACGGAGAATGTAGGGCTTGTTAATTTTAGGCAATCTAAAAAACTCAGTCAATGCCTCATCCGTTGGATTCATCTGTTGTCATTCGACTAGCAGTATCACAGTTCAGGAGTCCGGTGAACTGACCGATCATTTATTTGGCTTGTGAGCAATGTGTGGTCTAGTGGGACTGTTGATCCTAGTGGAGGGCTTCTGCCTTCCCGTTGTTATTCACGCGGTTCACCATGAAAGTTTTCTTCTCTAGTCAACTGTCAGCACTGCTATATCCTTGTCCAAAGTTAATTCCAAGATTGCTTCTATTTTCATGGAAGGAATAATATTGATGGATCTATTCGTCACTGGTATGAAGATGACTTCCTGGCTTAAAGGGTGGGTTTAAACTCATCGGTTAGTAATCGCAGGTGGCAGTCACTGATCAGCACCCTGGTTATTTCCCTGCGAAAACGCCTCGTAAGGTTTTATGTCCATTTAAACCCTCACTAGAGTTTTGTAAGTTACGAAACATCCTCGTGGCGTTGAAACACTGTAATTTCAATAGGTGTTGACTTACTGCTTTTAAATAACTCAGAGTGAATAACGAGCTAGCCTGAAGGTCCTACTCGCAAATCATTTTTCACGTTACGAGGATATGCGCGTTGGCTACTGAATGCCCTCCGTGTTTGACGAGAAATTAAGCTCCCAATTCGAGCATAACTTGCAGACAGCAAATCAAGCAGTTGCCCAAAATTCCGCATCTAGAAATTCGGAGGGGCGCGTACGACAATTTTCCGTCTGTCTAGAACTCAGATTTAGAATAAAAGGCATCATCCATTTGAGCAAACCCCGATGCGTTAAAAGTTACAAGAGTCTTCAACAGAGCAGCGAGCCCCTGGCTCATTGATTGGGCGTTCGACTCAATGACTGAAGATACTGAGTTCGAATCTCATGTGGCCCATACCGGGGATTTGGTATGGCCGGCTTAGGACAGTTAATTAGCTCGAAATGGTCATTCCAGTCTTCTTTGTCCTTGTCGGAAATGCATATATTTAAGCCGGGTTATGCGTCCAACTAACCGGTTTATCCTCTGTCAAGGAATGTACGACAGACAACATAAGCATTCCAAAGGACCGAGTTGGTCTAGTCAGTCGGTCAACAGCCGGACCGGGGGTGCATCGGTGTCCGACAATTCTGTAACAGTTTCTTTCTATAAAACGAAGAGGAGATCACTGGCGTGACGTTTCGGATTTTCACTTGAACTCATTTTCAGGGGCGTTTGCAAATCATGCGTTCGAGTGGAAATTCGAAGCGTCAGACCAGTAAACATCTTGTCCCAGTGATCTCATATTTATCTTCTTTTTATGCTAAACTGCTTCCTGGAACTCACCTGTTCGCTTCCATCGGCAGTCTCTATCCATCCCTGAATTCTGGACGCATCCTGCTGAACGGGTTGTGATTCGTTTGTTCTTTGTTCAATTTTTCAAACGCTCAGACTATTTCTTATTTATTTGGACGAAATTCTGTATGCTTGTTGGGGAGAAGAGCGATTATCCCACGACATGAGGTGACACAGATCTTGGATAAATGGAATGAAGCGCCAGGGAAGCAAACTCCGATGGAGACTGAGACTGAGACCAAGAACAGGTCAAGGCGCATCGGCGACCGGCATTCTGCAACTGGTTGTTTCTATAAAAAAAGAGCAGATCACTAAAACAAGAAGTTTATTGGCCTGACTTTTCGTATTCTCAGTTGAACCCATTATCATGGGCGTTTGGTGAGTATGCGTTCCAGTGAAATTTCGAAAAGTCAGGCCGACAAACTTCCTGTTACAGTGATATCATTTGTATCATCATCATCATCATCATCATCATCATCATCATCATCATCATCATCATCATCATCATCATCATCATCATCATCATCATCATCATCATCATCATCATCATCATCATCATCATCATCATCATCATCATCATCATCATCATCAATAAGGCTAACATTACTCAGATCACAATTCTAACTGCATGCTTACATAACTTAACACTGAGGACAGGTGGTATGTCTGGCTATGAATACGAAGCAATAGCCTGAAGATCTGACAATCGACCGGCGTTGTTGTTTCTTAGATATGAACCAAAACAGCCTCTGGGCTTGCTCATATAGATGTTATCCTACTTCGCAGAAAACAGATATAGCAATATTCATTTCGTCAATCAGTTGGTGGACAAATACGTATTTTTTCAAATTCTATACTTGAAACGAGGGTATAATTCGGTCCTGAAAAAATTTGTGCCCGAAGTCCCGTAACGCCTGCCTTTACTGCTTCCGAACTATAAGATATATAGAAAATCATACTCTTCAATATGCCATTAAAAGGAGACCAAATGGGACTCAGAAAAGTCAGCAGTGGATTTTAGTCGCATTCTAGGCTTTACAGGCAACATCAGTAAATCCGGAAGCACAATGGTTGATGTGCAGGCATTTCACGATCTTAAAACTTCCTAAAAGTGTCGCGACTCACGCGGTTATCACCTCTTGCGGGAATTTCGGCATTGTCGAATTTGAATGTGTGGCCGAATCTCGTCAAATGAGCCGCAACGTGAGAGTTGGCGTCACTTCTCCGCACCGCTGCAGCGTGTTCGGCCATTCTCGATCGGAGCTGTCTCTCGGTTTCTCCGACGTAGTTGCGTTGTCCGCAACTGCGCTTGATCCGATAAACGACTCCAGACGTTTCTAGCCGTGGCAGCGGGTCTTTCGGTTTCATTAACAGACACCTGATGGTTGCCTCCGGTCTGTGTGCAACTTCAACCCCAAGTGGTGCAAGGCGGCCGACAGCTACTGAGGAATTCTTGACATACGGAAGCATCCGACAAGATTTGGTGTCCGTGTGGTTAGGCCTTTCGTCACTCAAGCGTGATCACCGGTTGACAAAGTTGCGCAGGTAGCCATTGGCTTTGGATACGCGTCGGAAGTATTGTAGTTCGGCAATCTTGTGTTCCGGCTCACTGCAGTGCGTTTCGACACGCTGACAAACCGTCCTTACATAACTGCGATTGTGGCTGATTGGGTGGTTATTGTTGAAGTTCAGTACTTGCATCGTAGTTGTCGCTTTCCTAAACGTTTTGGTCTTTAGTTTACCACAATCTTTGCGGCATACGAGGACATGCAGGAAGGCCAGCTGGTTGTCCTCTTTCTCTTTCATCGTGAACTGAATGTCCGGGAAGACGGCGTTGAGATGTTCTTGGAATGTCAACACCTGATTCCGTTCGAAGACGACGAAGTTATCATCCACATATCGGGCCCAGAACTTGGGTCTGTGGTGTTGGAAGATCAGCGACTCTAACCGTTGCAGGACCGCCTCGGCGATGAATCTCAAAATCGGCGAACCCATCGGTGTGCCCTTCAGCAGTTCGTAGATTGTCCCGTCGAACGTGAAGTACGTCCTGAGACAGAGCTTCAGGAGGTGAAGGATTTGGGCGTGTCCAAGACGATTCTCCGTTTCATCTTATTTGCTTTGTAGAGACAGCTCGATTGTCTCGATCGTTAGGTCCTGGTGAAAATAAGTAAAGAGTGGATGTAACATCAAAAGATACCATGACCTCATTTGGATGGAGGCTTACCCATTTGAGTTTCTCCAGGAACTGTGTTGACGATGAGACCGTGGTGTCTGACTCAGCTGTCAGGAACTTGAGCCGCCGGAACAGCCACTTAACCAGTCCGTACGTTGGAGTCCCTTTGAGCGACACGATGGGCCGGAGGGGAGCGCCGTCTTTGTGCACCTTAGGGAGGCCATAGAATCGGGCCAAAGTCGTATCGTGGGGTCTCGCCACGCGCCTGTCGGTCGTTGTTATTGTCCCTGAGTTATCCAATACCAATAACGTAGCACTAATTTCGGGTGTCAGCGCTTTAAAAGGGTTCCCTGCACATGGAACATAGAACTGTCGGTCCTCCAGAAAACCTTTGACTTTTTGAAGGTAGTTTGTCCTGTCCAGTACAACCGTGGAGCGCCCCTTGTCCGCTGGCACGATGACCAGGTCCTTGCCGGCCTTGAGTTCTCTTAGCGCATCACGTTCGACCTTGTAAAGCACTTCACGCGGCCTGTGGGCCATCAGGAGAGACGACACTTGGTGTCGCATGAGGCTTTTAGTCTCCTCCGTTGCCTCCGTCTGATAAAGGATTACTCCCACTGCTGCAATCATGTTGACAGGTTTGGCGTCAGTCGTGTTGAAGGAAGCTTCGTGCCTTAAAACCTGCATCTGATCCTTCGTTAGCTCCTTTGACGACAGATTGTGCACCAGTTTGTCCTTTATGGGAGAAGTTGGATTGGGCAGCTTTCGGAATTTGTTCTCCAGTGCTGCGTCGCGTATTATTCTCTATTCGCGGGATTATTCAGTCACCCTCTGCAGGAGCAGATTTGTACCGATCTAGCCCATGAACTCACAACATCTGGTCTTTTCTTGGTCAATCCTTTGACGGTACTTACGAAGTCTCGCGTGGCAATCTTGGAGGAGCACTCGGATCATCCTTCTGCCGTGCTGAAATACTGCTCGTCTCGCCAAATCCGTGTTAACCGGTGGCTTGTATGAAACACATTTCGGTAACACATTATTGTCGAGACACCTGTACAGAAACCGGAACTGCGAATACGTAGAGTCCTCCCGAAGAACGAAGGTTTCCCATCGCCGGTCCTATCGGAGCGCATCGCGCCAAATACATGCCTTATTCGCTGGGCTTAAAAATACTGATGTCTATGGGGTTTCCATAATTACTGCCTTAACACCTGATTATTATAATTCTTCGTATTCACATTGGAAGTTCAGGAAGGATATTCTTATTCCCTTAACTTAATGTCTTTCAAATAAGTTTAAGAAACGTATAACTAATTTGAAGTTTACTGATGGTTTTGCATAGATGTCAAAAACTAGAATTTGAGCTACGTTGTGAATTCGGGAATAAATGCTATATAGCGATTAGCACACGACTTATTTTTAGTTGTATGGGAGTAAACACAATACACTTGTTTTTGCAGTAAGCGCATTGGCAGTAGCCGGAATTGATTAAAGATAAGCTGATAGGCCGTAGACCGTAGGAATACACCTTTTCAGTTATTTTGCCGGTAATCACACTTTGGTTCCCTGGCCAGTTTTACGGTTTGATTTTCTCTTTAATTATCATCTAGGGTCAGAAGAAAGGAGGAAACCTATGAAAACAGTCTTAACTCCTTTCACCCATGCTAGCATGTCACTAGCATGACTTAACTGTCGTTTGACGTGTTAACGAAATCAATGGGTTGTATCAGCCCGCTTACACTCAGCTTTGGCTGCTACTAAACGCTATGCTGGAGGTTTCGCCATATTTTGGAGAAATAAAGGTAATCCGCGAGAAATTTCCTTTGGATTGCTTGCGAGTGCCAAACCCTTCGAACAAAAAATCTGATCATGCGTTGTAAGCAATCGAACGAAAATTTGCCAAGGTTTATCTCCGGGGTTACACAACACAGATAATTGGATTACTTCACAATGTCGCATGGAGTATTCAGAGGTGTTTTCAGAGAGCTTTGGTTTGCTCCCGATAAATCATCATTATACTTAGTGTTTAAATGCTATGGAAGTAAACTGAAATGTGTTGACAGTGCAAAAATCGAGAAAATGATATCCTTTCAACATAAGGATTGCAGAAAGTGAGAACAATTCGAATAGTTGGTGTCATTTATTTTCACTAATTTTTGCCATTTTCTGCTTCCCCCTTCATTGCGCACTCTTAAAATTAGCCCCATCTAAGCGACTTGTAATATGGCGATTTTCTGCAATTTTACTTCTTCAGTGAAAATTAATTATTTTTACGTTAGTATATATTAACCGATAACCCCAACTATGTCCTCTTTTTAAGAAAAGTCTTTTTTTTACAGCCGTAGCATTTTGAGGAACGCAGGTTAGGCGTATTCCGCGTTATAGGGATTTTCTTGTGTAACTTCATGGCATTTCATGATTTGGCTCAGCTATGGTACGTTTAGTGTGCTACACACTTTCCAACGCATTCTCATGACATTTCACAAGTGTTGCTTGTGTATGAAGGGAACTTTGCGACCGCGAGTCTATTTTGGCGTCACTTAGCTACGGATATCCTTAAGCTGTTTGTGAATCCGCTTCGGTTTCCAGGGTTCTCCGTCGACTTGCCAAACGTGGGACTTTGTTTGTCAGGGTCGGTCAGCGGATGTAGCGCCTTTAGTCTTCTGTCTCTCTAAAGCACACTGAGCTGGGAATCATGTGATCACGAAACAGGCGCGTATCCGGTCTCGGGGTCAACCAATCACTGACGCGCACGATCAACTGACTAAGCTGAGGCTGACTTGCTCGCGCATCATGTTTATTCACTCACGCCGACGTCATCCCGACGTATAGCCACGCTAGTATACCCGGTGCCCGAGGCGGGCCGGATCTGTGACCAATATTGTGCATCTGTAGAGAATACAGCACTTCTTCCACTAGTGCCCTTCCCTTTCCACCCTCTAAACAAAACTCTTTCACGACTAATGTGGCCATTGAGTACACTGACTACTTGGACACTACGTGGATTCTCAAACCGTGAGACCTAGTCGGCTACAATTAGGGATAAGTTTGCATTTGTTTTAGATCCTTGAGTGAACCCTTGCAACTATTTTTATCTCTTAAATATGACATTTCTGTTTTATTGCCCTAATGGTTTCCCACCACTTTCATCTAGGAAACGACTGAAACTCGTCAATGTGTGAAAAAAGTAACATCGGATATCCAGCCATTGTTACTTCACCACCCTCGGCAGAACGCTTATATTTATACAGTGGAACCGTTTAGGCAAGGGGGGACGCATATATTAGTAATTAACGCAGGCTATACTCTGTGCTCTGCCTTTCCGCACAGACGCAATTGGAGACGGAGTTAAGAACAGAAGCGGACAATAATATTGGCATACTTAAAACTTAAATACACACTTCCTTCGAGTATAAAATAAGAAGGCAATGTAATTATCTTCCAAACAAATAAAAAAGCATATCTTTTTGCATGTTTTCTGTAAAATATATTTGAATTTATAGAAACATCAAAAATCAATGGAAAAAATACATGCTAATTAAGTATTTATTTTTAGTCCACTGTGCATTTTGCAGTAGGTCAGGCAAAAATGTATTCGAAATCCGACTTTCAGGCAAGTCCGAAGATCTGTAGAATTATGCCGCATTACTGATCAGTATTGTAATCTGACCCAAGTAATCCTTCCTAATCGGAAACGCATTCCAAAATTCCAGCCAACATTTCATGAGATCGGTCACGCCCTGTAGCTACGGATACATCCATCGAACAGTTTATGAATCCGCTTCGGTCTCCAGAGTTCTCAGTCGACTTGACAAACATGCGGGTTTGTTCTTCAGTGTCGCTCGGTGAATGTAGTGCCACAAGCCTTTCAACTCTTACAACCACACCGAGCCGGGAATCATGTTATCACAAAACGCGCGAGTATGCATCCTCTGCACCAGCCAATTACAGACATCCACAACCACGTACCAGCCACATGGGCAAAATCAGTGTCTGGCTACGGCCTGGGTCTGTGGTCAGTATTGGGCTACTGTAAGTAACAAACCACTTCTTCTACTGGTGTATTTCCTCGTCGACCCTCTAAAACAACGCCTGTTCATGATTATTGCTGCGGTCTGAGTGCACTACCAACTTAGACGCTACCTGGACCCCCGAAATGTGAGCCCTAGTCGACCACAATTGCGATCTACCCTGTATCTGCTTTTTCTCAGTTGATAAAACTCTCGCGACTTTTTCTTCCTGAATGTGACATTTCTGTTGTATTCGCCTAAAAGCTTCTAATTTCTTTCATCCTTCTCCGAGGTTAACTTTAGGAAAGAACTTCAACTTTTCAATATATGACGGAAACTGCGTCTACTATCCAGCCAAAACGCCTGCAACATCCACATCGAAATGCCTACGTCCATACTGTCAAACAGTCTGGATAAGAAGGAGTGCACATATTAGTAATGAACTCAGGCCATACCCTGCGGTTAGCTTTTCCTGAGAACAAACGAAGACCATAAGACTTTTATTGCTTTTCTTCAAAAAAATGTCTTTCAAACGATGGAGAAAAACGAGATGACTAAGTAGGTGAATATTAGGACTCTACAGAAGTGGAGAGACGACTCCCCGCTAAGGGAGACACGGAACACCCTTGGAGTAGACCGCCCTTCAACTGGCACCACCCTAACCAGGTCAGAGGTACTTGCGTTAAGTTTGAGTGTGTATTCCAAAGTTGTATTGTCCAGGTGTCCCGTCAGCAGGACAAAGGTGCGTCCTTTCGTTGCTTCCTCAACTGCCAGTGTGCAAAACATTTGGCATATTATCATTGTTAAAATGGATTTTAATTATGAGTCTAACGCTGCAAGTTGTATGAAGCGATCTGCAATTACAAATAAGCTTCTCCCTCATTTGTTTTATTTGGAACCATGGAGACAGACATCAGCATGAGTAATTTACAATTTACTCAGGAGTTTGGCACCGGTAGCTTTTCTATGCATAGGCTAATGGAATGCCTATTTGTTACCTAGTTGCCGTTTTCCACTCTTAATTCCTGAAGATTATTATACGCTTCTGTTGCATGTTGCTCTCAAAATATTCGGTTAGTTGCCGTCCTCTGTGACTACAATTGCCCGAAGTAGAACGCGCACTATTTTATACACCGAATAGCCGGAAAGCACAATTCTTGTGGATCCTTGCAATGTGAAACACTTATACGAAAAATGACGTCTTTTTGTTGCATATAATTTCGTATGGTTTCAAGTTCCACTTACGGTAAGGTATATGCAACAAGTGTTTGCCGTCTGGCGGTCCTACGTCGTTAGATTTGTGAATATGTCCTCCAACAATAGTGTCCTGTAAAACCACGAGATATGCAAAATAAAGATTGTAAATATATAGCGAGCCACTGTCAATACCGCAATTATATGCTTAAAAAAGTCTTTACAAACCTTTACGTCCTCGTTATACAGAAGAATTATCCCACGTTCCGCTGTGGTGTTTATGTCAAGGTTTATGATCCTTCCAGCGACGACTGGCATGGGCGGAACTGCATAGATAGTAGTTTTGATGGATTTTAGTTTCAATTAAAATTATTAAACTTGAAATTTACTCCGTAGTTTCGATTTAGATGGAATGCCAGTAGGTTGGCCTAAGTTATTGAAAGAATGTTTGTGTTCCTTGGAATTTGATCTACAACGGCTGTGCCATCTCATCATATATAAATTGAAAATCTGAAAGTCGTCCCCAGTTTGAGAAGATTCCTCAAGTGGACTTGTCAAATTAATTCCTGTGCCACATATTTTTAGCATATTACTGTCAAGTGTGGATAGCGCTTGTTGACAGAGCCTCTTATGGACAGTCTGCATAAACTACATTCCACAAAAATTACTACATATGTGGCATAATGCTTCTGTCAAAAAGTTGATGCCTTTGTAAGTTTAAATATACTTTTGTAGAAGGCATGCACAAAACATTTTCTCTTCTGCCAATTTATTAGAAAACACTGTCTCCTCAACATTCTCAACTTAAAAAACTGCGTATTCCGGCTTTAGAAAAGTTTAGAAAAGTTTAGAAATATTAGATTTATTATCATCGTGAAATTCAATATCACACAACATCGTAAAACCAAGGACAACATAGTCGTCATTGACAGCCAACTATGTGCACTCTATATGAATTCGTCTTGACAATATCTAGAAATATAAAATTTTCCTCAAGCGGAAACTATACAGCCTGCACTTTCGAAACTCAGAATGCAAATGAAATAGACAAGTCGGGTTCAAAATTATTCGGTGAACAGTAGTTCTTAAAAACCAAAAGATACTCTTTTTTGCACAAAATTAGGAGAACACGTACTTTCTCAATTGAGTGAAAGAATGATACTTTTATGCACGCATACTGCGAAGTATATGTTGCTTTATGACAGCATGAAAAATCTGAGAAAATAGTGCAGGCTTCTCGCATTAGCATTTTTAACAGAATGCACCTTATGCAGACTGTAATTAAAAAATTCTATCGGAAGCCGATATTCTGGCGTGAGTGGAATGACTACGGTATGTGCGGCAGGATAATTAATGTGACAACACTGCTTATGTACTTTTTAAAATGAAAACGCATTTCAAATCGTCGGTAGTTATTGCATGAGACAGGTAATCTACTTCACGCACTGAAACCTTGCAGGGCGGAAAGGGCAATTGCTGGCTTATGTCTTGTTGTCAGTTTACTATTGCCTATGCAGATATTGTGGTTGGCCACCGTTTGTGAATCCAATGGCTGTGCATCAGCTTACAGGGCAACATACGTGTCACAAAAATGCAACGCTTTCACGGTATCAAACATTACTTAATATTATTTTTTACTGTTTAAATGGTAATATTGTTGAAAACCCGCATAATTAATATGACAGCACCATTCTTAGTATTTAAATAAGCAAATTATAAATAATTAAATCATACCCTGCAAATTTTCACCAATATGCCTCACAATGACTGCAGTGGGTAGTCTACTTCCGGCGGCTGGAATTAAAATAATTATGCCTGTCCCATTCTCTGGTCCGACCGAAAGATATGAAAACTGTTTGTCTAAATGAGAAGAACAGTACTCTGATAAATATTTAGCCCAACGTGCTGTGTGTTTTGCGCAAAGAACTGACACAACGAGAAATCGCATGTCCGACTTAGACTTTGACAAGTCCCATCAGTATTTAGAAAACTCCAATGCCTGCATTAGCAGGGACATACCAGTTAACGGTTGCCAACACGAGATTCCAACCTCACAAGGATTGGACAGGGAGCCCTCTGCAACAGTCTGACCCCCTACTGTAATTGACTATAATGAAAGAAGTATGTCATTGCATGTACAAGGAGGCCCTTCGCTAAAAATTTTATATGAGCTGAAACGCACTTGCGGTCTTTGTGCAAACGGTTCGAGATAGACAAATGACGAATTCGGCATTGTTTCAAAGTCCTCAGCTCCTAAAACATAGCTCGAAGTTCTTGCAGTGAAGTTCAAACATTATGTAACAATGCGATTTAGTAATTAAAACTTGAAGCTTATTTCAATACTGCACATACCGAACACGGAGGTTATAAGAGCAAGGAGGATAGCGGCTCTGATCATTGGCACTAAAACGAACGTATGCATATATTGCATAAGAGCGAGTACTCTTAAAGTTATAAAAATGCATGTTTAAAGGCTTCCACAGGCAAACAAATATAGGACCACATCTCACCTGATTTGAAATATAAGCTGTCTAGGGGTCTGTTGCATCTAACTGGCTTTATATATGCGGCAAAAGTCCAACATTAGGAACGCGCATCTCACGCAGGCATTGATTGCAGATTGCGCCATAATTGCCAGCAAGCGCGTTTTGAGTGGCTTCAAGTGAAATGCCGTGCACTTGTTTACCCCCTGAGCTCAGCTAAGTCCCGAGGAAGATCAATTAGGGACAATTAACCTAGTATCCATCTGTTTAAGAATTGACGCATTTTGATTCCCGGAGTGAGCTTAGGGTGTCATGCATACTGTTGTATGCAGGATATCCGGATTCAGGAGACCCAACTTGAGACATGAAAGCAGTCCTTCATCGAACGCTCTGGTACGCGCTGTAAACTCAAATAAAGTTACCACGATTAAACGACCACTTACTGCCTTATTGCATTTTTAGGCCAGAGAAATCCCTGGTTTATGTGACTTTGGGGATTCTGTTAAGCATTGCCCCAGAAGTGGATAATCTATGAGGAAACGCATGTTCAGTCAGCATTGTCTACATGGCAAAGGATAGACAAAGTGGGTGAAGAAAGGATTAAGACGAGGCTTAATTTGGGCAAAATGCGGAATGCTGAAGGTATTTGCCAGATTTTTTGGGTTATAGTTTTTTTCTAAATGCAACGCCTGCCCTTGTATGGCGATTACGACCATTTTGCTGCTGATAATAGATTTCTTTTGTTCGCCTTTATTTACCTAAGTTGAGGAGAAATTTGGGTTGCGGTGTACTGGACAGAATAAACACAGAGTGCAAGGATATCCTCGACAAATTGACATTTGCGCTACTTTTAAGAATGGGGGCGGGGGTCCAGGTTTCCCTGTGGACAGTTGCAGATTACCTTTTCAAACGTTACCTCCTTAACGTAGGAGAGGAAATTTACGGACACTTGATCGGAATTTGTAACTTCCATCCGTCCTTTCTGACGTTTGCTCTTAAAAATTGCAAGGCATTTAGTCTGTTAAATGCTCAAAAAGTCTGGGTAAGCCGCCAACTCAGCAGTTCATTCAGATTGTCTTATTTTGATGAATACGGAGACGTGGCTCGGTGAAAAA
>CACRXP010001461.1:0-23658 GCA_902702965.1 Spirometra erinaceieuropaei | reverse complement strand
TTCCAGACGGGGTGGAATTCCATCCTGATAACCGCTAACATTTACGATCAATTTAATTTTGAAAAGTACGTCTAGTAATTAATACACCTAATTTTCCATCGTTAAGTGTTTTAAACGGTTTCATGCTTAATCAGGCAATCGTACGAAATGCCCTATTCCGCAAACAAATTAACCCAGCCTTTATTGTCCCACTTTATCAACGGGCACAAGGTGTAATTTGGGAATTATTATTCCATTTTCAGCTAATATTAAAGAGGTACTCTCTGGAACCACTGACATGGGACATGAGAGTACTTTTGTCGGGTAGATGTTTACTCGTTTACTCAAATACCTGGATGATATGTGAGCAATAATGTCAGAATCTGTATTGAAGAATGTTGTCTAACAGATATGTTGAAAAAGATCTACTCTACCTATGGACTTGCGAATGAAGCCGTGAACGGTTGACGTCTGTAAATCGCGCTTAAAGAAACGGAATAAGTCTGCACATCCATTCGCTTTGTACCAGGAGGCCTTCTAAGTCCTGGGTCCGATCAATCACTCCTATTAGGGAAAATATTAAATTGTTCATCATAATGACAGCACAGATATTAGCTCAAAGTTCGTACATGCGTAGTCAATGAACTATATGTCCCTATATGTTGCAATTCTGAGAATATCGAGTAAAACGTCTCGCGAACAATAGCCAATTCTACACAGATTAAGCGAAGAGATGTTGCTAGCTATCTGAGAATTTGCACTACTAATCGTGACATGTTACGTTTTCAGAAGGCGTGCGTGCCTGTCTACAGGGATACCGGAGTCTCAACTCCCGACAGTGGTCTTCTCGCAGTTTATGGTTTACTTTTAACCATCACACGAAACCCAAAGTTTGTTTTAACTCGTACAGTACCTGTGCTAACTCACGAAATGTTGAGATCAAAATTATAATGGAAACTCTAGCGTATGTTTGGTGTTTTTGTGTTTATTTAGTTGAAATAAGGACGAAAAGGCCGTTTGCTGAAGAAATGTTTGATACGGATCTGTATATCTAATAGAAAACGGGCCGAATTTAGGCGAAATCAGAGGATTCCTGATATTCAAGCAGTTTCCTACGCTATTAAACCTGTCGGATCGAAATTCTTTGTTTTACCTTATTGATCTGTTTATGAAGATTAATAAAAGGAAGAAATTTTTAAATAAACTTTCGTACAAAAAGAAAAAAATAAATTTTAATATCAAGAAAGTCAGGGAAATGCAGATAAATTATATCTTATTGTGTTCAGAAAACAAGGTGCGACTCATCTTAAAATTCTATTTTACAAATCCGTAAAGTTTCATGTTTCAAAATACCGAAATAAAAAGGTTTATCAGTGTGATTGTTTTACCAGACCGAAAATGCGTATCGTAAACGAATATATATTGAGATCGCGCGACATGCCGTCACTTTTCTCTATCACGCCAAACGATACTTATGTCTAAGCAATACTTGTCCGAAATTGACTTCCAGCGTATTCGAAAATTAGCGGCTGAGGGGATCCCGCGTGAATTTAATATTAGTACGGTCACTCTGTGGCGCATTATTAATGATAAAACTGTTCCTGAAAATAAGATAGGGGGACCCAAACGGTCCACAGGTAAGCATGACGACGATTTTTTTCGCCATACATTAAAAAAGTGTCATTACATGTACATTGAGACCATTCAACCGGAACATCTGCCGATGTTTTCTATGAACATCATTAGGAAAAGGATGAAAGAATTTATACTGCAGCGGCGGAAGGCCATGATTAAGCCATATTTGAGTAGAAAACTAGTTAGAGAACGGCTTTTATTTGCCAAGAAGTATATTGATTACAGATCTTCATTTTGGAAGAGCACTTTCTTCTGCGATGAGGTTTTTTTAGACAAGCCTATGAAATCGCTCCAAACCGTCATATGTGGAAAGAACTTGCCAAGAGAGCGCAATACACCGACGGCAACATTCAAGAACTGTCGGCGGATGATGGTTTGGATGGCGATTAAATTCGGTGAGCGGCCTGTCTGGCGGTCAACATCCGACACCATCAACAGCAAGGTGTTCATTGCAATTGTCAAGGATGGTTTCGGCTACAACGGCATAAGTCGGCGCCGAATGGATACTGTAATTTTGCACGACAATGAACCTGTTCACCGCTCTAAAGAGATACGAATTTGATGCCGCTTGAACATATAATCTAGCATTTTAGGCAAAAACCACCCTCTCCGCAATTGGCCTCTGATCCATATTCATCCCAGCCAACAGTCTCGATTTGAATCCTATCGAAAATCTTATTGGAATAGTCAAAAGAAATTGGCACAAAGCTAAAACGACTCTTTCAATGCAGGACAAATTGGATTTCTTACTGAATAATTACATTTTACAATCCACCATAGATAACCTCGTCATGTCTATGTCTGACAGACTTTTTACCGTTATTAAATCAAATGGACAATCAACAAAGTACTGATTTTTGTATCTGTTTCTGTCCTTAATTATTTTTGCCCTGTTATGCGCCCTCCTCCTTTAAACGCCCTCATACGTAGCCTTTATTAACTTGGTTGTAATATAGGCGTTTTTCGAAAACGTTGCATTTTGTCGAAAATTATTTATTTTCATCTCAGTAAATAATATTTTCTAAATCAAACTTTGCTTTATTTATTTGAAACATCTTTTTTTTCAGCTATCAGACTTTGGGAGCCGTAGTGTTTACCGATTCTGCGTTAAAGTCGTTTACCTGTGTTAATTCATGACATTTAATGAGTTAGCACAGGAACTGTACAACAAACCCACAAGCAAGACGTCTACCGCCAGCAGTTACAGTTAGTGACCTTACTCATGAAATGTGTCGAAATTTGCGAATGAGTGCGAATCACCCGCAAACCGACACCATTTCATGAGTCCGGTGCCTATGTTTATTAAGTACAAGTTTGAAAGAATTTAAAACATAAAAGAAATATTAAAGGCAGTGTTGCGTTGTTAAGAAATGTCTATTTTTTAGAAAAGCGCAATAACCCGAAAACGACAGAAATGGCTCTAATTTAGTAAACTTCGTTTTTAAATGTATAGAATGTATTCTTATAATAAAAACGTAGCAAATATGAAAGTAGACATAAAATAACATCTTATAACAGTGTTTAGTGAAGTTTACATCTAAATATCGTTTTATTGTTGCTGTAATTTCATGTACGATGGATTGTTAACTGCCTACATTCCGAGTGTAGATTCCAAAACAGTTTTCCAGGGTTTTATGTTATCCTTGTGTATTTTCAATTAAATGAGATGAGAGTCAACAAGAAAAGTGGATTTTGCTTGATTTCACCAATGGAAACGTCGTAGGAACAATAGTTTTCATAAGGTGACACGCCATGAGGCCGGTCGGTGTCTAATAAATTTAAATAGAACTGACAGGCGTGATCATAAGCATACCATTTTATGTTTATAGAAAGAACGTTTCTTCCGCTAAATTAATTTACACTTATTGTTCGTTTTGGATTACGTTAGGTTTTAGATCGGCCCCGAAATATTGCTGAATGCATCATAATTTTCAGTGTTTTTACACGGTCGTCCATAAAGACAGATTCTGAATTACGTGTCTGTTGAGAACTTCAAAATAAGATTATCCCTGAAGACATTTACCGAATTAATGAGTGTTCGGGCCCTTCGTTTTACGAAGATGGTCGTTTGGGTCCCAATTGAAGACTCATCAAACATCAAACTTGATTTTCGAGAAGACTGTCTGTCCACAACGAAAGTCAAAAACGAATATGCTTTTGATCAATAAATAAACTTTCCTCAATAAATTGCCTTTTTAAGAAGTGCTTTATTATTGCACTCCGTTAAGGTATCTTTGTGTTTTTTGCAAAAATTTGTAAAACTTTGACACTTTTGGCCGTTTCTTTCGCGTTCCTAAGCAATACTAATATTTTTCCATCGTGAACGTAAGAGCATGCCTTTTTCTATATATAAAGGTCATTTCCACTGTTTTTGTGCGCTTTTAGACTCCGTTCTTTGATTATGAATTCATGGCAGAGTGCCCGTATAAATACTGCTATTTTAGTGAAACTATAAACTTTTTGCTTCTTCTATTTCTGAATTAAGTATGCGCAGAATCTAAAAAACACAACACCATTCCGTGGTGGTTATCTATGACACATCAGGTAGAATTTTTCAAACGACGAAACAGTTTTAGCCCACTTAAACAAAGGAATCCCTGTCTGCGTTATTACTGTACTTTGGGGCACAAACTCGCACAGATCTGCTAATGTGACATTTAGAAATTGATAAAACCTCTGGTTTTCTTAAAATCTCCTTTGATTTAACAGGTTAATCACCATGATTTACATCTGACATAAAATAAAATTTATAGTCCGGCTAAATCTGTTTATTAAAACTCCCGCGGATAAATTACTATCCTTTCAATAAAAAAAGTCGCCCACATGCGTAACCGGAGTCTAGGACATATATTAGCATATGAAATTGCACGAATATATTTCGGCGTCCATTTTCGATTACGTATACTGATATTTTAATTGATATAATTACGTAAACACAATTTCTGCACAAGAAAAGGACATTTTATTGAAGGAAGTGGATGAGCTAACAAAATGCTCAACGTTGAAGGCGTCCAGAAATTCTCTTATCAAATTCCGTTATCAGATTTAATAAGATAGGTCACGTACTGCATGTGATGGCAGTCGCCATACACAAGCAGGTCCGCGTTGCATTTATTAGAGTCATACATTACGTAACCTAGTGAGTGCCCGGATTATTTTGCGACTTGTTCCAAGTAATCCTCGATCCGGGCACTGGCTCGCCCACGGCGCCTATTTTTTGGCTGACTAGATGATACTCACTGCATATGACTATAGAGCTATGGCGTACATACCACTAGGATAAAGCCTAACAAGTTTCCCAAAGTTGCAGCAATCAGGGGCTTCTCCAGTCCACAAGTTATGACAAGACAGTAAGTGGTCATTGGACTGTGGCAAGTGCATGTGGGTTTACGTCGTAAGTCAGTGCGATAGATGTGAATTAGCTTCCATGATAACATCGACTCCCTTAAATCTGGATATTATGCGAACGGGTGTATGCATCCTACCCTAAGGTCTCTCCGAGAACCACAATGCAACAACTATTAAGCGGATAGATACCAGCATCGTTACCGCTAATTAATTTACCTCCAAGAAATGCTACCTTTACGGAGCATAGAGGTGTATGGTGTTTTATCTGGAGCTACTCAAAATGCGCCCCATGGCAATTGTGACGCAACCGCGCCTCACGCATGCATGAAGTGTACGTTCCTAATGTGGAACGTTTGCACACATATATAAAAGCCATAGAACCCAGCAGACTACCAAACAACTTGTATTTCGAACAAAGTTTGATGCGTTTTCGTTAAATTTCGGCCGTGACAGCCTACAACCATAACATTCTAAAACTTTAATAGTCCTGACCCCTATGTAATATTTACACACATTCGTTTTAGTGTCAATGCTCAGAGTCGGCGCATTTCTCGCTCTTATAACGTCCGCATGTGAAGTACTCTACTGAGCTTTCAGGTTTGATTGCCGTGTGCCATTATTTGATAAACTGTGAACCTCATCAAAAGCGTCCAGAGTTACACTTTAGGAGCTAGTGACTTTCCAAAAATGCCAAATTCGTACTTTGTATTTCACCGACCGTTTCCACAAAGGCCGCAGGTGCGTTATAGTTTTAATCTTTTTTTAATAAAGGGCCGTTTATTTACTCAAACGACATATTTCTTTCATTTTAGTCAATTACGATAGGTAGTCAGACCGTTACAGAGGGCTCCGTATCCAAACCCTGTAAAGTCGGAATTTCGTGTTGGCAACCGTTAACTGGTATGCTGGTATTAATGCATACATTGGCGTTTTCAAAAATGCATTGGATATGTCAGTGTAGTCTAGATAAACGTTTTCTTTTCGAACCAGTTAATAACACAAAGCGCGCTATTTTGTGAGAAATAATAAGAAGATTATTATTTCTATATTCCAGAGAGACAGTTTACAATTCTTACGTAAGTACCAGGGCCACGAACAGTGATTATCGTTCTACTTCCAGCCGCCACTTTGAGATTGCCCACTGAAATCATTGTCAGGGACATAAGTGAAGACTTTCCAGGCATGTTTTGTGTGTTTTAATTTCATCAACTCTTACATTAGGCACAAAGTTGTCGAATACTTTACGCATGATTGAAAAATGTTCATATTCGATATAATAAATCAAATATAAGTGAGTATGCCTTTTGTAAATTGTGTCTCAGGAACCATTACATGCCTCGTGTTTATAAAAGTTATAAAAGTCTATCAGGAAACCCTGACCCAAATATAATATCTCCATGGGCTTCTTTAAACAGACGAAGCAAACTAAGTCTGCGATGACAATTTCCGTCCGCCGTGTATCTTGTCTCCAAGTCAACGAAATGCATACATTCTTTTAGTAAATTAAACCGACTTGCAGGTCACCCCTCCAAGTCAATCTCGATAATTATAAATTTAATCTATAGCAGTATGGGGGGGCATTTTCGTCAAAAGTACAGCATTGTCGTGAATAGTTTTTCTAAAGGGCCCGATATCAACTCTTGGGGATATGATGCTGAAAACAGACCATTTGTCGTTGAGGTTCGGACAACCAACACGATTCCAAATTTTACAATTTTCTCAGAAATAAACACCTCAAAAACACGATTATCCACGCAGTGCATCCCACGCCCGTCGTCGTTGGAAAGATCGTAAGCCTTGACGTTAACGGCACAGTGGAACACGGGGTAATTCTTCTATACACCGAGAACGTAAAGGTTTGTCAAGTCCCCTTTTACGAATTAGCATAGAAGTGCAGTCATTTGTAGGGATCGCTTAGTATTTGACTCTGAATTGCATACCTCGCGTACTTCAAGGATACCATTGTTGGAGGAAATATACAAAAAGCTGATGAGACTGGACAACCGGGCCGTCAACAATTGTGGCATATCCCTTACCGCAAGTACCACTTTTAACCGTGTTTTATTGTAAGCTGCAAAGGGCACTGTCACGCATATTATTGCATTAAGGTGCAAATGTACTGAGTAGTTTTGACTTTCAGCTTTTTACCGCGTAGAGGAACGCTCGAAAACCGTAGGGTATAGAACCCCAAATAACTTGGCGTGGCATGAGGATCACGTCATATGGGAATGGCGATAGAAGAGGTTATAGCAGGACGGATAGCAGGCAGAATGCAAAGAAACACAGAAAATAATTAAATTTCTGTCGAAAGTCTTTTCTTGCGTTGGCATATGGCAAACAAAGTGAGCAAGATAATTAAAAATTAAAGGGAAGCAAATTATCTGTCACTGGCAAGTTTATATTTAGTCAGGAATTTAAGAAAAATCGATGATTGGGTATAGGATACCATGTAGCTGTCGTACACAACACGGTCTGCAGGTTAACACAAATTAATTTGGGTCCCACACCCTACCGTCGCCCTACGAGCGCACTATTTCCAGTGATTTTGGTCACACAAATTGCCCAAATTGGTTGAATGCTGTTCGCAGAACTTCTATCAGAAGCGGCAAGTACACTTTAAAACTATAAAGTGGAAAATTACAACTGGGTTAAAAAAAGGTATTGGATTTGCTTAAACTCAAAGGAACCATCTGTTACGAACTCACGATTAAATTGAAAATTAGCCATGCCAATGCCTTAAATCCAAGTTTCTAACTGAGACCAATTGTTAACGGGTTCAGTTGCAATTGCGGATTGCCATGTACGACTTATAGCGCTAGGCGTACAATAAAAACCCTTTTCTGAAGTTCAAATATGCGTTGTTTCTTCACACACTGATAGTTGAGGCAGACACGAGGGGAAAGTTCATTGTTCTATTTACAGGACACATGGAAAATACGACTTTGGAATTCACCTTTAAGTTTGGCGCAAGTACCTATGACCTGGTAAAGGTTGTATCTGTTGAAGGAGAGACGCGCCTACGAGTGCTTCGCGTTCCATTTAACGATGCGCTGCCTCTTTACATATGTAAATTCGTAATATTCATTTGCTCATTCATCTCTTTTTTGGCCTTTGTTTCAAAGAGAACTTTGAAGAAAATAAGTAAAGTCGTTTTGCCGACGTTTAGTCTTCCTGTCTTCCGTCTTTGCCACTATGAGGAAAGGAAAACCACCGAGCAGGGTCTGCTGTTATTTATAATCTGTGTGCTCTACTAACCCAACCAGTATTGAAATGTGTAAAAAAGGCTTTCGTCGTGGATTGCTCAATGATACGTCTAGGTATACGGTGTTAGAGTTGATTTTAGATGCAATACTATTAAGGAACGCCTTTGAGGACTTATCACATACATGCCCTACTAAAGAGGAAAACGGGATTCGTGATGATTTTTTCATAATTACTCAAAAGTCGGTGTATGTAAGTTTGCAAATTTGGAGGAAAACATTTCACGTTTTTCGTGTCCTTGTAGTTTCCGAGAGGTTTGCGTACTCAAAACGTCACAATAATCATGGCCAAACATTCAAATAAAATCCAAATTCCTAAAAACTCAGTAGTGTGCATCTGCATAGTTGTTTAGACTGACATCTATTGATGCATATGTATTTTTACAGAAGATTTAGAAGTTTAAAATAGTAAGAGGGTTTGTAAGGAGTGTTTGATGGAGTTCGATATACGTACCGCGCTCTTCTTGACTTCAACAACTGTACCTCGTGTCAGGACAAAGTCAGGACAGTCGGGAGTCGAGGTATACTGTCAGCTAGTAGCCTTTCAGATAACTCTTTTAGCGCGCGGTGAAAGTTGAAAAGCGCGTTTGACTGTTTATAGCCAGAACTACGCGATCAGTGTGGGGTAAACAGAGTTCCCAGTCGCTTCCGCACTCTGTTTCCTCTCCAAGACAACAAAAAAACATCCTAGCCGGTCGGCCACTCAGTAAGGGGATTGGATACAGTGGCTGGCGGCAGGAACGAGCCCGTCGGAGTGTGTCACGTATGGCCTGACTCCACAGAAGAGCTGACCCGATTTTCACAAAAAAAGGGCACCCGGCTGAGATCTCACATGTGTTAGTCCTCTTGGGGTCCAAGGAGCCAGATAGACCCATACACGCAGTCCAAAAGTTAGTACATAAACCCGCAAACACACACACACAGGTCAGACCGCGAGATCTGAGTTAGACCGTCATTTGGCAACCCACCAATCCACGGCGTTTAGTTTGTCATGATCGGGTTAGATCTATTAGTGTGAAGTGTTAATTTAGGATGCAGTCGCCATGCTACCGCATACCTATGAACATTCCCAGCTTCCCCCCCCCCTCTCTTCATCCGGGATCGTCGTACTTGGTGTGCTAATTGTTTGATGGCCGACATTCACGTCGTTAATTGCTGCACTCTCATCACGTGCGTTGGATGTTGGTGTGATGATTGCTCGACCATATGACGCACCGACCGTGGTGTTGGGAAAAGTATTCACCTGTGCGCTCCCCGCGTGGTTAATAAATCCGCCTAGGCGAAGTCTCCGCACGAGTATGGAACGGGCAGTTCATTGTACTTGACTGGAGGCCAGACAACCATGATTCAAGTAGCTCCCGGCTCAGGCGGTTTTCACCTCTTGCGAGAATTTCGGCTATATCGAATTTGAATGTGTTGCCGGATCTCGTCGAATGAGCCGCAACTTGAGAACTGGCGTCATTTCTGCGCACCGCTGCCGCGTGTTCGGCCATTCTCGTTCGGACCTGTCTTCTGGTTTCTCCGACGTAGTCACTTTGTCCGCAACTGCACCAGCTCCGATAAACGACTCCAGACATTTTTTGTAGTCTCTGCGGGTCTTTCGGTTCCCTTACCAGACGCCTGATGGTTGTCTCCCGTCTGTGTGCAACTCCGACCCCAAGTGGTGCGAGAAGGCGGCCGACAGCTCGCCGGCACTTTAAATATGACTTAAAATTGAAGTCGATCCCGACAGATGTACGCTCTCGATTATTCATTATTAGGCGTGTACTAAACTATAAGGGAGGGTGCAGTGGAAACAATGAAACAGCCAATAAGTATATAAGACGGAGCTGAGGGCGTTCTGAGGTCAGGGGTCAGAGTCTTGTTCTGTCAGGGACCTAGGTAGGGAGGGGGAAGATGGCTGGCAATTAGCTTTGTCTCTGTTTCGCCGCTCCAATGCGACGCATCTGGAAGTGTGAACACATACGCTGGATTTGTCTCTGTCAAGGGCAGACCTTCCACGTTACAAGGGTTTTACGCGAGCACACGTTTGGGTTGAGTAATCGTATGGTCACTGCTTCTGCCACCGCAAGTTTCCGCTGATATAGGAATTTACAGTGTCTCGCCGACCCTTTATAGATAACTCGGAATGCTCGGTTGGTGTCTACCCTGGTGGCCGCTGTCAACCATGTGGTTCATAATTGCGCTGGAGATGAACTTTTACGTATCTCATCTAAACCAGACCGGATGGTGTTCTCGCATCCGCTTGGATAGTAGCTTGATTATTCGATCAATATAACCTGAGCCTTAGGATCAAGTGCAGGCGTATGCACACATTGATGCGGTCTGAAGGGGTCAGTCTGTCCTAGCCTGCAATGCAAAGAGGGAGGCACTTAAGAAAACCAGTCTTATCTTAGCAACTGGGTACGTGTGTTTGAAAGCAGCGTTTTAGTGACGATGTAAGAGTTTACTCGTAAATCCCGCTAACATTCCTCTCGCGGAACCGATAAAATATTAATGTGGCTAGATCGCAGGCAGGATTTCACAACAGGATTACCGCTCACATATCTAAAGTTATTGCTGTTTCGCTGCATGTCAGATATTTAAATCAGATTTGATGGCCATTTTTACAGCCATGCTGACAGCGCAGCAATGGAATCACCACCCGTATTACTCCTACCTGATATCTCCGCTGAAAAACAAGAGGAAGACCAGCTTTGCCTAGTCACAAAAGACCGTTATTTCTCTGGTCAATTTTATTGCGAAGGAGTACATTAAATACAATCTAAGATAAGCATTATCTAAAAATGCATTTCAGCGCCTTCATTGCGACTAGATTGAAGTCTGCGTATATCGCCATGGAGAATTGCCTTATGTTAAGGCAGTAAACTATTCAACGGTATGCTGCCAAAGCTTGCTGTCTCATCTCATGATATTAAGGATTAAAGAGATTTCACATGACACATCATCCACTCTGGCATCCCATATCCCGACTCAGCGCCGTTCAAAGTTATTATACCAATAAATGTTATAATCTCAGCGGTCACACGGTCGTATATACCCTAGTACTTCTCATTTGGTCTTTGTATTTCAGTGCTAGTTTATCCTCCAAGCAGTTTAAATTGCATATAGTATGTAAACTGTTACAGTCGCTATTTGTTCGCGCGCGGTTTGAATTTTGATTTGCAAGAAGGAAGTTTTTCAATCGAGTCTCTTCACTGAAATCGACTGTCCTTCATCAAACGTGGATTATAAAACGCGTTTCTGACTAAAATTTCCCAGCTAGCTCCACCGATACTCTTATCGTTCGATCAGATCAAACTTCAGCAAAAACGGTCCATAATAGCAATGATTTGTGAATCAAAACTCGCTGCTCATGTCGCGCTCGCAACTGGCCTCTGATTGGTTGACTGCAGTCGTATCGGCATGTTTCCCAGGACGCGAACGAGTGAGCGTACGCTGATATGCTATCGATTTTTATCGATAGGAAGGCGTGCTTGCTTGTCGTGGTCGCCCTTGCAGGCGCACATGGGCGTCACGTCCTGCCTTGCCACGCTGCTGAGCGCACGTATAGCTGTCCTGAGCTTTACCTTTTCTATTAACCCATAATATTGAGTTTAACCGTTTTCTTTTCTTCATGTTCAGACCAGTTTGCCGGAGAACTTATCGTAGGCGCGTCGAGAGAGAGTTTCGAATTAGTATACGTGCAATTGCTGAGATAATGAGGTAGAAGTACCCGCCAAAGTCATCATTTTCGTCGATAGGTTCATCCAGCGGCTCAGAGTCAACAGACACCCCTATTTCTTCTTCGTGAACACCTCGGCGTCGATGAGTGAACAGTGGCAAAGTCCTTTTGAAGAGCGTCCGGTGTCTCTCCCAACTGAAGTGGAGGTAACCTCACGAGACGTGCTGCGATCCTGAGCAGTTAGTTCCGAAATACCCCACCAGCATCTGACCAATCTGCTGAAGGTGATGAGACAGATGACGCCAGAGGAGCACGAAGACTTCTCGGCGGAGCAGGCGATCTGCCACCGGTAACGGCATTGGGCGGCGGTGAGTACGTTCACTTAGGACTTGTAAAGCAGTTGACTGAGCAGTTACGTGCCTTTTCCATGAAGGTGGTGGGTAAGGAGATAGTAGCTTAGTTGGCCACTGACGGTCTTCCTATTTATAAGAAGACCAAAAGAGAATTTAGGCCAATTTTAGGCAGAATTATCCAGCCTTTTGCTAGTCATATTTTTGCTGTAGGAATTTGCTGTCGGCAGGGAAAGCCGGCCGATGTTCAGTTGTTTTGTAGACCTATACTTGATGAGTTAAGAACCCTTTCAAGTTCAGGTCTGCGTGTCGACGACAAGGGCAGCAGTAAGTACGGTTGATGAAAGGCTTAAATCACTGAATACTTACCTGCCGCGGCATTTTTCGCAGCGTGCAAGGTCTCTAAATGATGTAGACACATAAAACGGGAAGTAATTACGTCAGTTTTTGCTTTACACAGGCATAGTGGTGATGAGAGACATTCTTCCGCGTAGGTATATTAAGCATTTTTTTATAATTTGTAACTGCAGTACGCTGTATGATGAGGCCTCAGTCCTGCAAACAGTGAGTTCCCTTTTGCAGGCATTTGCTACGTAGGTTTCTTGAGAACTTTTCATCTTTATATGGTAAGGCCGAAGCGTTGTACAATATTCACAGCATTTTGCACCTACCGGACGATGTCCTAAGAAATGGTCCATTGTATAGCTTCTCGTCGTTTCCATTTGAAAGTTTCCTAGGCAAACTGAAGTGGATGCTAAGGAAACCGTTACAGCCACTGCAGCAAGAAGTACGCCGGCTAGCCGAACTACAAGGCCACTGTCGGACAGACAGCAGTCAAATGCAGTGAACTTTTAAGTATGAACATTTCAATGGACCATTGCCGGAAACGGGTGGGTGTTTTAGTCAGTTTAAGTTTATTTATATCAATAATCTAGTTCTTGGGGCGGCACCCAGTGAAGGATCAGTAGTAATCGATATAAAGTCAATTTGCATCCAAAACATCATCCGTTATGCGTCAGGTAACGTAGCAGTAGTTTCTGTCGATCACGATAACATAGAAGATTATATTTTTATCCCACCAATTCATCGCAAATAAAGATTTTCAAGGCTACTTTAGGTACTGTACTCAAGCCTTCCCCACGGCCATTATCGGTGCGCAAGTATGCCTGTTTTCCAATCGACGACGACTACGTACTAATGGAAATTCATGGACGTTGGGACGCCGAGTATCAGCAGTGCTTCACAACCTAAGTACAATCGACGAAAAGATGATGGCTCTGGTCAGTTGCACTGTTGCTTCCACCGTTCATCGGTCACTTTCCACGTATCCTACAACCCAACAGTACCTGAGCTTAGGATACTTGGATGGTGAAGGGAGGCGGTGATTACCAATATAGCATTCCCTACAATAACCTACTGTTTTCCTGTTGGGTTGTAGATCATCATGTCTCAGGAGTTACCGCCTGATGAGAATGAAAAGAACAAGAAGAAGTCGAAAAATCATTATGACCCCCTGGTTTGGGTCCCGGGGTAGATGCCGAAATAGGCGTCGACTTCGGTAGTGCTATCTGTTCTTTACAGATTTTCGGTCTGATGGACGTCTTTCTGTCGGAAATCTCGGCTTGTCTACATGGCATACCCATTCAATATACCGTCTCCAACTGCTCACCGAAGCTTGGAGCAACATCTGCGAAAAGGCTGAGTCAATATTTCTACACTGCTTGCTGTGCAGATGAAATTCAGACTACTCGAGTTGTCTTACTTTACCACGGAATTCCCTGAAAAAAAGCCTTTCCTGGAAATTTTCGGCGTACCCAGCATGAGCATTGACACTGTCTACAGTTGGGCCTTAGGAAAAAGCTTGCTATTCCTGCAGATTTTTCCGCCTTTCATAAGTCCACTACATAATGAAGATTTGCGCAGCGTCTCAAGATAATACGTTACATGACGGGGTCGATCCACCGACCATCGACATTTCAGTCGCGCAAAGTTTACTTGATAGTAAATGCGTGCAGTATACCGATCGATTTTGCAACGGATGCCAGATATTGGCCGGCAAAATCAACCGCCTAGAGGAAGAGATTGAAAAGATGAAAACTCTTCTAAAGTGTAGACTAGACACAGTTGACAATGTGAATGTACCTGCTGGACGAATAACTAAAAGTAGGGCCAACGAATGTCGGACAAAAGACACGTCATTAACACCTTGTGCAGCTATCACGACAGACTCTGCACAAGCACAAAAAATACAAGTCGATAACAACCAGCGAAGCAACGAAAAAACCCAGAGGAAAAAAGAAATCGTGCAATAAATGGTCTAAGGACGTGGACAGCAGATTCCGAGGAATGCCTCGGAAGAACCGGAACTAGGGACGTCGGCGACTGTGTCGTTCATCACTGGAAATGACATGGATCATAAAACCCTCAACCTATCGCAAAAAAACTTCTGACTTTGATGAAAATGCAAACAAAACAGAGACGAATAGGGATCTTAATCGACTGCGGCTAATATCATTGTCAGATTATGGCAACCACATATCGCCTTTGTCGGAGCACGAAACCACTTTGTTCTCGAGAGTGTCGTCGGTCAGAGGGCAATGTCTGATCATTCAGGGACTTCCCGAATCCACAGCTAGCACCTCCAAAGAGCGGGTCTCGGCAGACCTGCAACTATTTCAATGCCCACTCAACGATCGTCCGCGCCCCAATGAGGAAGTTTCGGTCCTCAAGGCCTTTAGGCTTGGAAAGGGCTCAATCGACACATCAGAGCATTAACGTCCCCGACCACTCATGATTGTGTTAGCCAATCAAGAGCAAGTAGGACTTATTCTCTCACGACGATTCCGAATCAAAGACACCAACCGCGACGTTTTTTTCCGCCAGACTACACAGCGTCAGAGAGAATAAAGCGTCGACAATTAGTTCTGGAACTGAGAACAAGGTTGCAGAATGGCGAGACGGATCTCGTGATCTACAGCGACCAGATACTGCAGAGAACCCCCCCCCCTAATCCGTTGGACTGAACCGATCCGAATGAGGGCACAATATGTTCCTTAAATGGGATCTCAAGCGGCACCATAATCAAACGCCCCAAAACTCTGAAATTAGCATTTTTTTACACCAACGTGCAGAGTATACTGCCCAAGTTAGACGAACTGAAGGTCCACATATGTAACCTTTACCCTGACGTTGTCTCTTTGACAGAATCCTGGCTGTCTGAAAACGTGGATTACCGTGAATTAATGCTACCTGGATTTCAGTTGTTTCGAAGAGACAGGAGAGAGCGTCAGGGAGGAGGAGTCGTCACGTACGTAAAACACGGCCTGCTTTTGTCAGAAAAAACAGAACAGTTTGCATGCAGCGCCGAGACTATCCGGCTCACTATAAGGGTAACATCATCACATAGCCTTGCAGTTCTGACCGTCTATCGACCACCGAGGAGTGACCCGGAGGCTGACGCTCGTCTGTTAGAGACGCTAGGACAATACGCTCTCCGGCCTGACGTCCTGATCATGGGCGAATTTAATGCACCGCTCTTTGACTGGAGTTCACTATACGCGCGGCCCTGAACTAGCTTTCGACCGACGCTTCTTGGACATGACACTCAGGTCATTTCTCACACAGCACGTCCTATTTTTCACGAGGGTGCGTGAGGGGCAGCAGTCAAACTGCTTGGACCTAGTACTCACGAAATCGATGGACAGCATAAATGAGGTACAATTTTTGCCTCCCTTAGGTCGGAGCGATCACGTGGTAATTCAATGGGACTATTCAATCTTTTCCGTGCCTGAACAGCCCATCGAAATTAGAAGAAATATTTGGCGTGGGGTCTTCGATCAAATGAAGGCCGAAATCAACAATACGGACTGGGAATCAGCGTTTTCCGGAAATTTAGCGAAGGATTGGAAATGGTTCAGTGAATTATTGCATGTTCTCCTGACAAACCACTGCCCGCTTTCACGGAAGGAGCTAAAAAATCGACCCGGTGATTGACCGAGGCGTTAAAAAAGGAAATAAATAAAAAGCGGAGATTGTGGCAGAAATCTCTTACTGATGGAAATCCTGTATCCATCAACGCATACAAAACACAGAGGAACTTAGTCAAGCGACTTACCCTCAGGACACGGCAAAATTTTGAAAAATACCTATTGAATCGTGCTAAGGAAAACCCGAAATTATTCTACAGCTACGTAAGAAGCAGCACACGAAATAGAGATCCAATCGCCC
Organism: Spirometra erinaceieuropaei; assembly: GCA_902702965.1. Taxonomy (NCBI): domain Eukaryota; kingdom Metazoa; phylum Platyhelminthes; class Cestoda; order Diphyllobothriidea; family Diphyllobothriidae; genus Spirometra; species Spirometra erinaceieuropaei. The sequence continues at coordinate 7,195 of CACRXP010001461.1, read as the reverse complement.
TTCTGAAGACAATCGGAGACGTAGAGATTAGTGAGGACGGAAAACAACTGAGCACGTTTCACAATTTTTTCATTTACTCCTCCTGACTACGACATCGATGAGGGTCTGTATCTTGAGCCTGTATCTTTTGATGAAGCGACGGTTCCCAATTAGCTAATGACGCTAAATGAGTCGAAATCACCAGGTCCAGACGACATACAGCCTAAGTAACTGAAGGAGCTCGCTGCTGAACTAGCCAAATCATTGTCCATGCTTTTTCAAGCCTCGTTCGAAGTCGGCTGCCTGGCCGCCGGCTGGAAATCTGCGCGGATCACACCACTGTATAAAGGAGGCTGCAAGGCCTCTGCAAACAATTACATGCCAATTAACCTCAACTCCATCTGCTGCAAACTCATGGAAAACATAATCAAGCGAGAGCAAATGCGCTTCCAAGAGCAGCACAATTTATTATCTGATGCGCAGCATGGGTTTCGTAGTGGCAGGTCTTGCGTGACTAACTTCCTCAACAGTTTGAAACGTTGGATTTGGTCAGTTGATGAAGGCAATGCGCCTCACGTAATCTATATCGACTTTAAAAAGGCATTTGATAGTGTTCCACATCAGCGACTCCTGCACAAACTTAGCCGAACAGGCGTTAGGAGTAACCTCTTAAAATGTACTCAAAGCTTCCTATTAGACCGTTCTCAAACTGTCCATGTCGGTGGCCAGAAGTCGACGGAGGTTGCCGTTGAAAGCGGTGTTCCTCAGGGCTCAGTTCTTGGTCCCACTTTGTTCATTATTTACGTCAACGATTGCGTGAGTGTCGCCATGTTTGCGGATGACATTAAGCTCTGCAGCGTCATTCGAACTGCAGACGACGAAGAACATTTGCAGGCGAACCTAAACCGACTCCAACAGTGGTCAATGGATTGGCTTCTGCCGTTCAATGAGAAAAATGCAATATTCTATGAGTCGGCAGAGCTCGCTCTTGGAATCATATGGCCTACTGCCTAAATGGTATGCCACTGCAAAAAGTGGACTCTCAGAAGGACTTGGGAAGATGTATTACGACCTCGCTCAAACCATCGCTCCACTGCACGAAGATAGCCAAGTCTGCAATGTCAGTTTTCTACCTTGTCAAGCGGGCTTTCTCCGCCTTTGATGAAGACTGATTTGCTAAAGTCTTTCGAACTTTTGTGCGGCCGCAACTAGATTTTGTTATTCAGGCTTGTAGACCCTGAACCGCGAATGACCTCAGCATCCTTGAAAGGGTTCAAAGGCGTGCAACGAAACTTGTGGCAGGACAGGGTTCACTACCATATGCAACGAGGTTAGCTAACCTTGATCTCTTTCCCTTGAGTTACTGGCAGTTACGGGGTGACCTAATACAAGCCTTCCGTATCATACGCGGTCAGGACTGAGCCTCTTTTTGGGGGACTTCCTCGAGTTATCAACCACCACAAATCTACGAGGCCATCCATTTAAACTACGTGTGACTGGGGCCAAGCTGGACACAAGAAACTTCTTTTTTCTTACTGAGCGCTAGAAGCCTGGTACCCCCTGCCTGTTCATGATGACTTCTCATCCTTTGCCGACTTGGCATACTACCTTATTTCGCTCGACCTAAGCAACACTGCTTACGCATCCTACTTTGCTTGGCAGGAATGCGGAAATACTGTGTTATGAGCATAAGTGCGTTCAACGTTCGAAATTAATTTTCTTTGCCGCAAACGACTCAAAAAATATTACTGCGTGCAATTAGGCAGTTATCGTCTTTGAAGTCTGAAAGACATATTCACCATCATACTTTAGTTCATCGAACTGTCTAGTGTATGACATGCATTTGATTGGGCGCACAGTGTAAACGACTGAACAGATCTTTAAGCAAGTCGTACCAATGCTGCATTTAAAAGACATTTTATCGAACAGGCCATGACAAAACAAGTAAAGGCATAGGGCAGTACCAAATGACCATTTAAAGGTTTGTTAAACATGACATAGCACGCCGGACGTACGAATCCATGTGCTGTATAATGAGGATTATACTGTCTATATGCACAAAATATAAACCCAAATTATAAGTCGCGTTTTCAGTTGGCATGTTATTACTTAAGAAGGGTTGCCGAATTAATTGTCATCGGGCATAAAATTAAGATACTTTGACCACCTTAGGAGGTCTGCTTTCGAAAAAGCATGACATTCAAAGTATGCGTAAGCTATATTCCTTAGAAAATGGAGTCTATCTTAGCATGGATTATCCGATCGATTTGTGGTATTTTTATATGATGAAGCTGGGGTTTGATTACGTAGGTGGAGAAAAAATGAATGTATTAAGATAAATCTGTATGACCATATATTTGGGTATTTTAATTCCAACTTTGGAATTTTTTCTGCTAGAATTTGGATATCATGGCGAATGATAATATAAATCTACACAGGCTGCCAGCCTTCTGCAGTAGAATTTACGAATTCTATATATTGCAGTGGGCTATGTCGCAACCTTGACCCCATTGTGACCCGATCGGTGAGCGGCCCTCTTACCATTGTATATTGCAGATAGAAATCGACAGGACAACGGGTCCCTGGCCTAGTGGTTAGACGCTTTTGACTTCTAACTAACAGGTTTTGAGTTCGAGCCCCAGGTTTTCCACGCGTGGGGGTTGGGCATGAGTTGCTGACGACGGTTAATAAGCCAGAAATGGCCATCTTAGTCCCCTTTGTCTTTGTCAGTAATGCACTCTGCCTAGTTAGTTTTTCTGTTTCTGCAGTAAGCAGAATTGACACAAAAACACTTCTCCAGCTTTGTTTTAAAATTCGGCCATTCCGAAAGTAACAGTCGTCCGAAAAATTGATTCGTTCCGGGTCAGTGTCATCGTTCAACTGAAGACGATTGCAGTTTCCCTATGCTACTGTGTTGACAAATGGATATTCACTCACGAGTATTTTTAAAAACCGAGCGACGCATTTTCGCCAAATTGATACTTCTATATTTACAAAAATTCCTACTCTCTCAGAAATCGCGCCCCTGTCATCACTTACCGCAAACTGCGTCTGAATTGCTAGGCTCTGTTTGCCAAACAGTTCTTTGAATATTATTAGTATTCATCAGTGTGTATTGCTTTCTGCGTCCAGGAGCCTCTACACCGTTAAAACAACTGTCAGAAAACCCTTTTCCTTTACGTTGTACTCACAATCAACGCCAGACGGCATTCGAGAAATGTCGACGGATTAAAGTATGCATGCATTTTTGTCATCGATTTTTGATCCAAGAACATTTCATAGAAAAAACGCATAAAAATAGTCATTCTTCTGCTTATTTGGTTGAAATCTACGTCTTCTTCCTATTTCATACTCAAAGGATGGGTAAAATTCGGTTTTTGAAATTTTCAAATTGTAAGACTTTCTAATACCGCGAAATGCTCGACCACAAAACATCCTGTTACTGCGGTTACCAATGTGGCTTGACCAGTTTACAATATGACATGAATCCAGTATTATATTTTTGGCGGTCGCTTTAGTCCCACGTGACTGGCGCTCTCAGTAAACAGGCACTTAGCACTGTCAAAAGGAAACGGCCAACCTACGGCTACCTGTCCTGTGAACGAAATAAACCAGTCCCCACATCTTCCTGACTTCTGACGTTAGATGAAACGGAATTATTGGGCGTGATTTAAGTTGATCCCACATCCTTGATCGCGAGATTTCCTGAACGCTATGTAATCTCTTCTTAATGCGATGGTGAAATGCGTTTTTTCAGTACGCGGAAAATTTACGGCTTATAGTTTGGAAACCCTAAAAGAAATTCTAACGACAGACCCTATTAAAAATTATAGGTGATTTTGAAGAGGTTTCGTAAACCGAATTCTACCGTTCGTTCTATCATAAAATTGGAGGAAGACGTAATTGTCTGCAGAATAAGTAAATGAATGAATACTTTTATGCATGTGTTCAATGAAGTATACTTAAGTTTTTAAGGGCATTAAAAATCAAGTGGAACAGGTATACTACATAAGCATGTGACTGGAAAAAGGTTCACTCGAAAGCCGGCTTCCCGAGGTTACTTAACTATTATAGAACTATACTGTCTCATGATTAATTTTACAACCCTATGTAAGTAATTTTTCGAAGCAATCAATGCACTTCATAGTTTCGGCTAACACTCCATGCGTTAGCACACATACCAAATTTATTTAACTTGGGTATGTTTTGTTACTGTTTGCCTGCTAGCATTACAGCAAGGTGAACATAACCCAGTCAGTAATATTAGCATTAAAACTGACTCAGCGCATAAGCCACACAACGGGCCTTCGTATAAAGCAAACGTCAATACTATTTAGGGGGCTAAGCCTAGGGGCAAGTCCCGGGTTACTGGGAAGTTTGGGTTTAGGTGTCAAATTTAGGTTTGGGGTGAAGGTTTGGGCTTGGGTTGGGGTTATATAGTCGGAGACATGCTCAACGTTTAGTCGTAAGTTTAAGGGGGACAGGTATTCTTACTTTCCATTTTTTCAGTGGAGCTACACAGGGTACCCCTCTGTTAGATGATCACAGTCTACCTGGCCAGGCCAGCATAAATCTCCGCAAACGAGCGAATTTTGACTTTGTTTATGCTCTGCATTTGAGCATAGTTTTGGTCATAGGCGTAAAGGAACATGCAAGATTCACAAATTGAGTGGACATCAACAAGCCCTTAGTCAAGAATATGGGGAGTAGTCACTAGCTAGACATCATGAAATCCTACAAAACCAGCGTAAACAAGAAGGTAAAATGAGAAGTTTAGCTGTTAATTTTTAGGATTCAAAATGTAGGCGAATGTGTTAGATTTGCAGTAATATTTCTAAAAGTATATCTAGGAATCTTACATTCATAGTACGGTGTGTACGGGGTATCGCAAGATTCGTTTTGTTAAATTGCAAAACCGAGAAAAATTGGAAGGGCATTATGCTGTTATGCGAAAACAGCAGTAATCCTCAGTAAACCGTACACCGTCGTTTTTCCAGAAAGATAATTCATTGATACAACTAAGCGTTATTTTTGGTTCAAAGCTGTTTTGCTTGGCTCCGTGCCATCTCGCTGTTTCGGGGAGCAAGCAAAAGCGCGAGACGGCACCCACATAAACAAGGAGCAAAACATATGCCAGCAACCCAGGCCTTAATTTTGTGACAATTAGAGACGACTTGCACCCCGATACCCGTAGCATTGATCCTTACTGGATAATACAGCTTGTGGATGGTCACACCAATATGAAATTAGAAAACAAGTATTATGCAAGTAGGTGATCTCACGTGATCTAGTAAAACAAAACATAGTTGGCTTCTCTGCCACCGCTGCATCACTGTTGGATCACCTGAGGCGTTCGTATGCGCATGTGATAGTGCTTAGCCATCTAGATAAAATAGTGGTCGTCTACAGGATTTCCTATGGAACCAACAATGCAGCGTAATGTAGTTAAACTGGAAAATAAACGCACAATATAAGGCTTACTAAATTAATCAAAAACCTAAATACCTAGCTTGCTATGGTTGTATGTAAGCAATGTAGTAGAACTTCCGGAGGGCAAAGTCAATCCTGGCTTACGTCGTCCGAAATCTTTCCTAGATAGGTATTTATTTCTAGACATCCAATAAGTGCATCTGGGATCATCCGTTCAATTTACAGGTTGACCCTCGTACATTACCTCGTAGACTCACGCTTATCTGAATAGCCAGCTTTGTCAGTAGGGCGTATTAACTTTCCGCAACCCCGGATGACTACGTAAAATATTCTTTAACATAATATGTAATTCCTTAATGTTTTTTACAAGAAAAAATCACCCTAAACAAGTTAAGTTTACTTGTTAATTAACACGCTAAATTGGTCTTATCTGCTCTTTCGTTCACAATATTGTATATAACACTCAACTAGGCGTTCGCCTCCAACGTCAACAGGCTCTAAATTGCTTCTTCACCCACTGCAGCAAACACACTGAATGAATGATTCCATGATGATCCGAGAGATGACACTACGACAGACAGTAGTCGGCGTCGGAGTAATGTCACAAGAATGGCCTGAGCACTGGCATATCGTGCAACCTAAACCTGACCACAAACGCCTAACCCCTTACAGGTACGGTTATGAAATATGATCGTGTAGAGTTGGCTCAACGAGAATGCATAGGTTTCTCAAAGAACAGTTATTTCTAACATCCAGACCATTAAGCTTGAATAAACTATCCTGGAATATGCAGTCGCGCTGCACAGGTTTTGGCATCCTAAAAACAAATTTTATCAACATTTTCAAACCAAGCGACCAAACACGCGCATTTCGGAAAAGTAACAAACCAGCATAGTTTGATCGTACTACGGTTTTAGAGGTGACCTCTATGAAGCAATCAGTACCACCAACATTCCCTGACAGTCTTCTCGTAGTTATCTGACGTTTCAGTCGCATCCAGCCTCGGGTCAGGATGTGTAAAGCTGGTTTACATAGACAAGGGTTCCCAATAGTTCGGAAACTGACGGAGGTTTCGTGGAGTCCTTCCATAAAAGAACGCCGAAAAGTACATATGCGGACAATGACTAACTTTTATTTTGTAAGCACGCGGATGAGATCAAGAAAGAAATGTTGACAATTACTGTACTACATGTCTTCCTCTTGAATCTCTTTTTTATGCCTCAGTATATTATGCATTGCCTAGGTACATTAGTAAAGTAATCGAAGTTTTTAGAGGGCACAGAAGGCAGCTTACTCGGGCTTTGGTGCAAAAATCCACACAGCCGACAATCTATCCTTGTTTCTTTCTAAAAGACAAATAAATTAGTACGTCATGATATTAGAAGAGTCAAATATTAGTCATTTCCTAAAAGTGCAACACCAACAGGCAGACCGAAATAAGCACACACGCACAACGTCGTTTTCCACAGCATGCGGAATCTGTGTGGGCCGGCCAAGATCACGGTCTGGTGGCCACCTCTAGCGGACAGCACAACTAACAAGCCTACACTAAGAGAGCGTACTGGCAACGACAGAGGACATGCGTCCTGTTGGTCTGTTCTTGCCTTACCAGCACAGCCTCTGTAGGCCCGCACAGGGGTGTTCCGTGTAACCCCTGTTGACCACCCTGCTGTCTGAGCTAAGCGGTCTCAGCGATGACCATTTACGCAGTCTCGCCGTTGCTTACCAAGCTTACGTGGGATATTTTCCTTCAAGCGGGCAGTCAAGATGGCGATCAAGCCCTATG
>CACRXP010001460.1:7617-23619 GCA_902702965.1 Spirometra erinaceieuropaei | reverse complement strand
TTGCCTCCGGTCTTCTTGGCTCTGTCTTGACACCGGGTCCAGGTGGAGAGTGGGGAAGAGAGAGTGCGGTAGATGCAGCGCAAGTCCGCTATCAGTATAACCTAGATCACACGCAAGTCACCATGTCTGCTCTCACCCTGTCATGGAGCACACGGTGGACCTCGTCGGACTCGACGGTCGAACTGTCGTGTCGTCACTTTTTGTCTGTGTCAGAAGACAGACAGGCAGGGCAACGAAAAAATAACTCTACTCTGGCAATCGCGGTATCTATATCAGCTCCTTTACCCTTCTTTTCGACGCACCATATTTAAAAACCTCATTGTTGCATTCCAACTCTTCGACCTGTGCACGTTTGCGGCGTCGTAATGTCCTACATGACTGCGGGATGGCGCGGTGGTTACTGACTCAAGAACGCTCTGGGGTAATCACATGTTTTTCTGCTTTGCATAAAGTTTAATGGTTAGCATGGTACGCTGAACTTGGGACCCCCCTAACACTACGGGTTCACGTGAGGATTTAAACTCTCGCTATAGGCTGTTTCCAAATTGTCCATGTCTTATCTTCGTCCCTTGTGTCAAAGAACATCAGGGTACAGCTAGATGAGACGTATGAACCGCCCTCTTCGTCGAGTGTCTTTGCGTAGCTTGAGTCCTTGTAATCATCAGGTTGCTTCCTGGTTTTTCTTGACCAATGTTTTCGCAAAAGGCCCTTATGAAGTACCCGCATTACGAACTGCTTGCATCCCGAAAAGGACGCCTGGTGGGCCTCCTCGCATGTCGAGAGGAGGGGTAAAAGACAGACAAGGGAACTTATACGCCACTCTGCAGGGTTCTGGAAGCAAGATAAGGGGTTAACCGATACCCTTACCGGTTCTACCGTTTCTATTGACAGCAAGGAGTCTCCTCGGTCACCGTCGGAGTTCTTTTAGCGCCTCGGATGTGTTGCCGACGTGGAATAAGCTGCCGTAGCCTTCAGTGGGACACACAAAGTTAAGATAAGGGGACTGGAATGGCCGTTTCTGACCTGTCAACCGTCACCAGCTAGCCATACCCAACCCCGAAGTGTGGAACATCTGGGTCGTGAACTTGCAACCTGTTGGCTGGAAGCCCAATGTCTCTAACCACTGACCCACAGGTTCGTTGTCCTGCCGGTTGCGGTCGAATATACGCAAGGATAAGCGGGACGCTCACTAATCGCTTTATGGAACTCGCTCGTTCCGTTGTGTCTTGGGGCTCTCTCTCTCTCGAGCCAAACCAGCAGCCGCACAGCAGCGCGTACTATAGCCTGAACCCAGGTGTCCCACACCTCGGATTTGGGTATGACTAGCTAACGACGACTAATAAGCCAGAAACGGCCATCCCTGTCTCCCCTGTCTTTGTCGGTTATGCGATCCTGACTGCCGTTTGGGCTCGAGAGAGCCCCAAGGCACAACGGAACGAGGGAGTTCCAAAACACTCTCGGTGAGCGCCTTTCTACCACAAACCTATATGTTCGCTGCATTTATCAGAACTATCGGTGTTAGCGCCATCCTGGCCTCCATCGAGGCTGTGGATGTCGAAGTCGGACCATGAAACTACCAAAAAGATTCCTAGCACTGGTTGTTAAATCTGTAGTGGATATGTTTCTCGCTTGCCTTGTGCTTATAATCTCCTTAGCTATGTCATGACTTCCCGCAGCCCGGGGGTTTAGGTTATGTTACTCAGCACCACTAACTGTCGGGCGTATTTCTCAAACCATTAGCCGGTGACAGTGATTACCGTTTTAACTAAGATTCTGCACAGAGGAGTGAAGTTCACCGTTGCTTTGTGACCATAATTTTGGCAATGAGAGTTTCTGACCAGGTTTCTTTTTCTACACTTTCTTGATGAATATTTTTAGGTCTTCTTCAGGCGGACCCTGCTCGTCGGCTGTGTATAAGAGTCACATAATTAATCAGCGTGTTCTGACTATCCTCAGATCCTGGTCACTCATGGACGTCCCCTCCATCCCCACCCCCCTCCCCCCTTGGTGACGTGCCCTTCTTACTTTTGTTGTGTGAATTGTCCAATACAATATCCTAAGCAGACTCCTTCGTTGTTGGAATAACGTAACGAGGTTCAATAACAGCAATAATTCTGGAATTTTTGGGTCTTTCTTAAGCTCATTCTCGGGGATATGAAAAGACCAGAGGAACAGCAAGTATAATTGCGAAAGTTGGTCAGTTGGAACAGTCTCGCGTTCCTGGGAGTATACGAGTAACAAATTGACCGAACAACGCCTACTTAAATGGGTATAGTAGCAAGTCTTGTGCGGTAAGCATACTACCGCATCTTTATCGTGGTTACCTAGACCGTGATGTCAATCAGCTGTTGGGCCCATCCGTGTCTTTTCCTCTGTCTGCCAAGGATTGGTTGGTTGGGAGGCCCCGTATATGTGGGTTAATATCCCATTACTCTCTCATCTCTCGCGCGGTCACCCTCCGCGTTTGCCCAATTTGGTACCGAAAAGTGGGAAATGACATTTTTCTCAGCGAACAGTCACCACAAGCAAAGCTAATGTTACGATTGCGTAACCGCGTCGTCAGCTTTCGGTCGGAATTTCTTATATGGTCACCTGTATAGAACACGGGGACAGGAAAGCTCCCTGCCCCACTCTAAATCCCAGGATGGGGAGATATTCTGGTGTCCTAAACCTAACAATAACCCAAAACTTTGCCGCAAAGACAGTCTTGGTTCCACCCTCGTTATGCGGTCTGACCTGTATGGCCGAGTGAGGAACGTGATGTGAACTGCCGTATGACACATGATGCGAGGATTAAGGAGTCCCGGCAGACCACTCGCGCGATCGCCAGGACAGTCACGTACTTATGGCGTCCACGGGCCAGAAACAGGCGCACAGACGCACCTGGCGCAGTTGGTCCACCACCGGGGTCTACCCGATGGGTCATAAGCACTTCAGCAAAACGAAGTTCATCAGTGCCTCGTCACCTGCCATTCTCTGTCGCTGCAGATCGGGTATTTATGCACTCAGGAATGGGCGCACACCGATCCATCGGCTTCCCCAGGCAAACAACCTCCGCATGGGTGATTGGGGTCATGAACAGGCAATCACCTACCAGGCCGAAGTCGATCAAGCTAAGATAGCAGAGGGAAACGACGAAGTCTGGGGAATAGGTTGATTCTGGACTGTTTCGGGCTTGTTTACCCTCAGTCAGCCAACCCTAATCGGTGTGCGCCCATTCCTGAGTGAATAAATACCCGATCTGCAGCGACGGAAGATGGCAGGTGGCTAGGCACTGATGAACTTCTGTTCAAAGAAGTGCTTATGACCCATATGGTAGAACCCAGTGATGGACCAGCTGCGTCAGGCGTATGAGCGCGTATTTGTGTTTACGGTCCCGGCTGGAAGTCAGGGTTATGGTTGGCTGAATGAAGGAAAGCAATCAAGAAACAGCTCTGTATCAATCAACCCATCGGACTGTCGTCTTCCATCCGATTTATACAGTGGATGTGCTAATTCGTGAAATATTAAATCGAAATTCTGCAATGCGTTTTCGACTCGAAAAGATCACTTAAGTGGGATTGTAATTTTAATCAACGTGCAACATAATCCCAAGATATTCCAATTACTTCGTGATGCCGGCTTCTGAACGAACTTCTTCCCAGCCGCCTGCAAAAACTAAACACTTTAAAGAGTGACTAATTAGGTAGTGTGATTTTTTCCCTCCGATTTTCGATGCCTTTATGAATTAGAATATATTTCATAGAAAATATGCATGAAAATATTCATTCTCTTGCCGATTTGATAGAAACATACGTCTTCTTTAAATTTTATGCTGGAAGGGGGAGTATTATTCGGTTTTAAGAAACTCCAATTAACGGATATTTTTGAACCCAATCCGCCGTTACACTTACATTCAGGGTTTCCAAACCACAAGCTGTTTATTTTCCTTGTGCAGAGAATCATACAGCTCTATATGCTATTAAGAATAGACTATATGGGGTTCGTAAAATTTAGCAGTGGATTTGAGTCATATTGTAAACTTAACAAACAACATTAGTTAGTGCGGAGGCACGATGATTTATGAACGGACGTTCTATGGTCTTGACAAATATCATAATTAGAAACTTTTTTATAAAACTGAATTATGCCCTTCCAGCATAATATTTGAAGAAGAATTAATTTTCTTTTAAATGAATAAAAGAATGAATATTTTTATGCATGCTTCTATGAAAAATATTTCGCTTGATAAGGGCATAGAAAATCGGTGGAAAAATTCACACTACCTAAGAAGTCATTTTTTAAGAGTTTAGATTTTGCAGGCGGCTTGGAAGGATTTCTTTCAAAAGCCGGTATCACGAAGCGATTGGAAGATCTTGGGATTATGTTGCACGGTTATTAATATTACAATCCAACTTAAGTGATCGTTTCGAGTCGAAAACGCATTGCAGAATTTCGGTTAACATTTCACGAGTTAGCACATCTACTACATCTACTAAATAAGCACAAATAACAACACCAAAAGTAGCCTACAATTTCCACTCTTATTTTGACCACGGCATTTCATGAGTTAGCACAGGTACTGTACATATATGCAGAAAAGCATTACCGTGGAATCGACCCCCAGGTATTCCAAACTTGGGGGTCGGGTTTGGGTGGCTGTTAACGTCTATTAAGCCAGCAATGGCCATTCCAGTCTCCCTTGTCTTTGTCGGTAATGCCACTCGGCCTATATCATGCGCCACTGTGCGGCTGTTGGTTGGCTTCGAGAGAGGGAGCTTTTAAGGCACGACGGGACGAGTGAGTTCCGTACGAACAATCAGTGAGCGCCTCTCTCCCATCATATATATGTGTCGCATCCATAATCTCTCGAAGAGAACGAGGAAGAAGATTGGGTGAATGCATAGACCGAACTGTACTTGAACTGACGTTTTGGAAACTTCGTCGTTTGCACCATCAGAGTAGTACGCTTGTTGCTCCTGCTTCTGAAACAAAACATGCTGAACAAAGGAGCCAAATTAACAACTCTTAACCTAGGTTCATGTCACGGTTTTTTTTACTTGGTCTATATCTGGGACCACTAAAAAGCAGTCTTGTGCCGACGTAATAAGTGCGTATGTTTCCAGTCAGCTCATTAATTTTCTACCTCTGACGTGCCAACTCACCTACGTGCCTAGAAGAAATGGGTAGGGTTAAGAGAACCACACAGGTGAGCACATATTAACCGTCACAAAGCTGATTGTCTAGTTCAAACTGTCAGTAGCACATTCGTTACAGAAGCAATCGAGCCGTGACCTTGATTACGACGACACACTTTCATCATGGCAGGGGCCGCTGAACTGATCTGCGGCGTGTGTGGGGACCTGTAAGTTCTTCTATTTTGGTTTAATCATAAGGCCAATTGTTCATTTAATTCCTTATGCATGCAATAAACAGCAGGAGGATTATATCCTTAGTATGGTGTCCAGGATTTTAAAATTATTCACAGCCCTCTAAACTGCGTCGCGAAATTGCGATCTCATTAATCCTGCGTTTGCACCTAGTGATAGGAAAATGTGCTTAAGTGGCTTTATCCCCATAGATTTCCGAACAATTGCGTTCTAAATTCCAGCTGTAAAGGAGAGTTCGTTCGAACATGTGAGTGTTGTCATGTTGAGACTATAAGTTAGAAACGTTTATGCTTCACTCAACACTCTTTTGCGCCTTTCTCATTGTTGATATATACTAATATTACCTATAGCTTTTGAGTCGGGTGTTTGATAAATGCACTTGGTTTGGCACGATCTTTTGCCTATCCCTTGTTTCGGACAGCCTTCGGAATCCCTACCGCCTTCCATGTGGTCATAGCTTCTGTCGGCGGCCATGTCTGCTTTCAACTTTTTCGTCCACCCACGCCAAATGCATTTATTGTCAGAATGACTACCATGTATCGGAACTAGAAAGAAACTACGAGTTGGAGGAGGAAGTGCGAAGGCAACGGGACAAAGAACCCCGACTTGTTGCCTGCTTTCTATGTAGGAGTCTGTTTGAACACTGCCAGGCGTGTCCTCACTGCCAACATCAGTTATGCAATCTATGCTTCAAAGAACACGTGGATGAGGTAACTATAAATCTGCAATTTATCGATTGACACTCCTCCGACTCCTGTTGCCACTCCTCCTCCTCCCCCTCCTCCTCCCCCTCCTCCTCCTCCTCCTCCTTCTCCTCCTGCTCCTCCTCCGTATCCAAATCCACACACTCAACTTATTCTACCAACTCTCCTTCTCACATGAAAGATACGCTGATCGCCTGCAATGTTTCGATTCCGCAATGATTCCTCACTGGGTGCTGTCAGCCCACAAGAGCTGGTTAATTTACGACATTCAGCAACTAGTTCAGCATATTTTGTGGGACTAGTCCATGGAATCGGAAACGGAAGGGGACACGTTTTTCAAAATGCGTGACAGAAATGCATTTCCTTTCAACAAAATTAGCGGCAGTTATTGAAATAACCTGTAAGGATCGGAAAACTGATTACTGTAGATGTTCTGTCTAAGGAAATGCTGACTGGAATTCTAAAATTCGAAAGGATTACTTGCGTAGGATTGTAATGTTAATTATCGTGCAGAATGGTCCCAAGATATCTAGTCATGCTGGGATTTTCGCTTCTGAATGTACTTGCTTCGGGCTTATGTAGTGTGAACCTTTTTCGCCGATTTTAAATACCCATATAAATTTGAATGTGTTTTATAGAAAACACTTGTAACAACTGCGTCTTAAGATTTATGTTTGAAGAAACAGCGTCTTTCGGTTATAGAAAAAGGTTTTTGATTACGGGTTCTTCAGACCCTGAAATGTCCAATCTTTTTGCATCGCATCAGTGCCTTTATAAGGACTGCCTCACTATGCCTGGAAAGCGCATAGCTTGTAGGTTTGGAACCCTGAATGCATGCGTGACCACAGTTTGCGTTCAAAATTACTCGGCAATTGAAAACGTCTTTTAAAACCAAATGATAATTTTTTTCTCCTAGTAAGAAATCCAAAGGAGACGTATTTTGTTACCAAGTGAGTATAATAAGAAATTATTTCTGCACATGTTTTCTAAGAAATATATTTTGATTTACAAGGGCATCGAAAATCAATGGGAAAAGCTCATACCGCTGAGGTAGTCACTTGTTACAGAGAGTTGTTCTTTCAACCGGCTAATGATAAGGGCATTCAAAGGCCTGACATGGCTGCCATATCTTTGCATGATAGCGCATGACATTTCATGTTACACCCCTGTTTAATTAATATTTTCGAAGTGAAGGTACATTTCAGACTTTTAGCCAACATTTCATGAGATAGTTAATCTACTGCAAAATAATACTTTGGATGCAGACGATTTATATGGAATCGCCAGTCTCTCGACTAAGTAAATGAAGTAATGAGCAATAAAGTGAGCTTAACGCAGTTTTTGGAAATTGTACTGGGGTAATTAACATGTCTGACAAAGTTCTCGAAGGTTAGAACAGTTATGCACATTGGACTCAACCAACGGAAGTCCCTTTTACTTGTTCAGTAAACAATAACATTGTCTTCATATTTTATACGTGAAGAAAGTGTATATTTGGATTTTTAAAAAGTTTCGATTAAAAGATTTTTAAAACCGTGCAATCTCCGTATTTACAACATCGCCTATATCCGTTTACCAAGGCTTCTCATGAAATATACAACACAGCCCGGATCCATCGCAACATTTATGAACTCTACATGGTATCATCTTAAAGACCTAAAGGAATATATGATTTTTTTGCGGAAAACATGCACCGTGTAAACTGAAATCCTATGAAATACCTATCAATTACGTGAGCCTGGTGGTCATCTGGTGGATTCTAGGTGAATTACTTAGGAAATCCTGCTTGGGTAGTCAACTTACTGAATCAGATTTGGCGGATTCCAGACGATGCAGTAGGTTGAGCGGGTAAACTTTACCCAAATGTGATTAAACTCGAGTCGCAAGGCGGGGCCTCGTAGCTCAAGTGGTAAGCAGGTTGGCTGTACTTAAACCTTCTCCTTAATGCGTGGGTTCGAATCCCACCGAGGCGCCAAGTTTTTCCCGGTTGAGTCAATATGAATTAAACTGAAATCGCTAAACGCTAATGTAATATCAGATCTGGCTTAAAATTATTCGGGAATTAGAAACCTTTTTTTAAAACTTAAATATACACTTTCTTCAGGTATAGAATATGAAGACAATGTTATTTTTACTGAACGAGTAAAAGAGGGCATACTCTTGTGTACGTTTTCTATAGAATATATTTGAATTTATAAAACCATAGAAAATAATTAAGAAAAATGCATACGACTTAAGTAGTCATTTTTTGCAAAACGCGGTTTCTGCAGAAGGTCAAAAAGAAGTGAATCCAAAAGCCGACATCCTGATGAGTCCGAAATTTTATAGGATTATGCTGCATGCCAATCAATATTACAACTCCACGTAAGTAATCTTTCCTTATCGAAAACACATTTCAAAATTTCCGATCAACTTTTAGGTTTGTTACACATCAAACACCGACGCCTGCGTCACGTGCCTCGTCAAAATAGGCCAACTTAAAAATGTGGTGGTCATTCAGCACGAAGGCTACCATTGGCAGGTCCTACATTTAACACCCGCCTTAACTTCAATTAAAGCCCCCAACCGTAAGACTGTCCTTTCCTAGAATTCAACGTGGGACTACCCCTAGTACGGGAGTAGGCATAAGAATGCCCTACCAAAAGCGGGTTTACTAAGGTCCGTAATTCATGCGTTCATCACACATTTCAATGTTCTTCCTCTTCGAAAGTGTCGGCAGGCAGGGGGTCTAAAACTTTATTGTTTGCGAAGTCGTTTTTAAGAGTTACGCTTGACGAAGAAGAAAATTCTCCGCTAATCAAACAAAACTGCTCTTTCGGATATCGCAAATGCAAATGTTAGGTCGCAATCGACCACCTTCGCGAAACGCCCCAGGTCTAGGATACACGGACCAGTCCGAAGACCCTGACAACGTTCATGATCTTCAGTCGTTTGTGTCGTACAATTCAGTACTATATATAGATGATGACTGCACTCGGCCTATGATAGATTAGTCTCACGTTTGTTCTATGGATTCTTTATTATTTAACTTTCGGGAATTCTACTCGAAATGAGGCCCTCCTTTTCCTTCGGTCATTTATAACAGGTTTGAGTTTAATAAGCATTTTCTGCTCCACGTATGATCCTTAGTTCCATGCAGTGCTCCGTATAAAATTGCAAAGTCTTCGAAATGCTGCCGACCAAATGAGACAGGCAGGAGTAACTCTGGCTTCGCGTCGGAAGACCGTCAAGCGGAAACGTAAAAAACTTTTCAAGGACATAGACGGTGCATCCAAGGACCTGTTATCTGCCTGCAGAACTTCCTTATCAAGATCCGAGGGGCTTTTGGGTCAGCATCTGGCGCAATCAATGGAGAAGCTTGCAAACGCACTGGATAATCAGAAACTGCTCAAACTGGCGGCCAACTTAATTCGGACTGTGAATTATCCTGTCCAGTACGCGGTAAGAAATCCGACATTGTGCCACATTAAATTCCTCGATATCCCCTTGACTTGTCCTGTCCAGGAATAACCGGGGCAGCGCGGATCCCAGTGGGTGCTACTTGAGCCTACAACTACAGTAGGTGGGCTAACTCATGAACTGTCAACCGAAATTCGTTTTTGATTCGAAAAGATTAATTAAAAAGGTTTGTTAAGCTAGTCAGTCTGCAACATTATTCTATAATATTTTAAGTTACCTCAGGATGCCGGCTTTCAAATGAACTTCTTCCCGGCTGCATGCAACAACTGCACTCTGTAAAAAATAACTAATTTAGAAGCATGATTTTCGATGCCCTAAAAATTCAATTATAATTCATGGAAAACATGCATGAACATATTCATTCTTTCTCTCATTCAATATATAATTACGTCTTCTTTTAACTTTTCACTCGAAACAGGGACATAATTCAGTTTTTAAAAAAGTTTCTAGGTTTGGGACTTTTAAATACCGTGAAATGGGCGTTCATAAATCGCCATATCTCTACATTTACCCATATGGCCCGTAAAGTTAACAATTTGGATCAAATCCACTGTTTAATTTTATGACCCCTATATGGTCCCCCTTTAATACCGTAGAGAAATGTGTGGTGCGCCGTACGCGAAAAATATATGTCTTGTGGTTTCGAAACCCTGAATCCAAGTGCAACGGTAGAGCGGGTTCAAAATTACTCGGGAATTAGAAAAGTTTTTGAAAACCGAATCATACCCTTCGATCGAGTATCAGATTGGAAGAAGGCGTAATTGTCTTCCGAATGAGGAAAAGAATGAATATTTTTATGCATGTTTTTAATGGAATATAATTGAATTTTTAAGGGCGTCGAAAAACAATGAGAAAAATGTACGCTACATAAGTAGTCATTTTTACAGAGTGTAGTTTTTGCATGCAGCGGGAAGGAAGTTCCTTCGAAGTCCGGCATCCAGAGGTAACTGAAATATTAGAGAATTGTGTTGCAGACTGACTACTTCTACAACCCTACTTAATTAATCTTTTCGAGACGAAAACGCATTTTGGAATTTCATTCGACATTTTCTTAGTTAGCCCACCTACTGTAGATGTTGTTGTAAGTTAGGAGACACGTTTACCTCTGTTCCGGGTCGTAAGTAACTTTTCGCACGTCCATCAACCCGCGATCTCTCCTTCGTGCGGGATGGAAGTGGACATTTTCGTCTGGCTTCGGAGTCCAGGGTATGACAGCCCACAGACAGTCGCGTAGCAGCTAACAGTTGCCGTAATTAATTGTTGACAGCAGAGGACCAAGTAATGGCTATTCCATTGTCCCCCTGTCTCTATTATTAACGTCATAACAGCATTATTCGTAGCTGTTATGCTATCACCTGAGTGTACTCCAGGCTAGGACCTTTAAGACAATACGAAATTTCAACTTCCGCACTGAAGTTAACGCAGTCTCGATTGCGACCAACAGAAAGTGACCTTACTAATCGCTGACCAACTGATCGGGTTTCAAGTCCCCTATCATTCTAGTCAGTACCGTTAGCAGATAGCAACAGTTATCGACTCTTTGTCGGTGATGCTTCGCTGTCAACAGTTATTGTATACTTTGTGGCGTTTTTGACTTGCTTTACATAGAATAACCGCACACAAAGTTAAGTACGAAAATAATTTTACCCTTGTCATTTTGGTACTTCTAGGACAGCCAAAGATTGTTCCAACTGAAAGAAGTGGCCTTAGAGGCCGTAGAAACAGTGTCGACTGTTAAAGACTTGGAGCTCGGAGAAGATTACACCACGCTCGCGAATTATTCGCTGACTGACAGCTCAAAAACTGTAAGTTTCTGCTGTTGATTTTGTTCTATCTACATGCCTTCTACTTTGACGGGACTGAATATTTACGTTTCTACAGACTCTGCACACTACTTCGCCGCCTCCGAAATGGAGGATTCACGGTTCGGGTAAAACAGTTGACCTCCTATGCGGAAACACCCAAGTAATTTTACAGGGTTACAAAATACCATACCAGCAACACAGATACTAGCTAAAAGCCCAGGTACGCGGGTTTCGCCGACATTCTGCCGCGACATGGCAGAGCTGCGAGTGGTTCCGCTCGTCAGTGGGTCCCCCAGCACTCCCTGTCTGCTTTCTGGCAAATACTCCAATTTTTAAATTGTTTTTTTTTAAAATTTCCTCAGGAATTAACTGTGAATTTGAGGTAAATCAGTATAAACAAAAGTTATTAGGCGCTAACCGAAGTTTTTTGTATGAATATTGGGGCGAAAATCCATCAGCCGCAGAGGAATAGCCGCGTAATATTTATTAACTGCCGACAGGTAGCTAGTAGTATATTTAAGGGCTACAAGATGGCATACCAACAGAACAGGTACTAGCTAGAAGCCTTCGCAGCCGTGCCATGTAGCAGCGGAATATCAGCGAAACACGTGTCTGGGCTTTTAGCTAGTACCCGTGCTGCTAGTATGGTATCTCCTAACCCTAAAATATACTACTAGCTGCCTGTCGGAAGTTAATGAATACTTTGCGGCTATCGTTCTGTGGCTGATGGATTTCGGCCCCAAATTAATGCATAAAAACTTCGGTTTGCGCCTGTAGACTTACAGTGCGTTACCTATCTCATGAAATGTTGGCTGAAATTCTGAAATGCGTTTTCGATTTCGAAGGATTACTTGGTCGCGGTTGTGATACTGATTATCCTAAGGCATACTCTTATAACATTTTGGACTCGGCAGGATGTCTGCTTTTAAATGCACTTCTTTTCAATCTCCTGTAGAAAGCGTGCTCGGTAAAAGATGACTACTTATGTAGCATGCATTTTTCCCAGTGATTTTCGATGGTCATGGAAATGCAAACATATTTTATAGAAACCACAAACAAAATATGCTTTCTTTTAGTCAATCAATAGACAATCACGCATTCTTTATATTTTATACTTAAAGAAGGAGTATAATTAGGTTTTAAAAATGTTTCTAATTATGAGACTTTTTAAGACCACGATATGTCCATTCACATAGCATCGTACCTGGACGTTTATCACTGCTCCTCATGAAATGTACAACATGGTCCGCATCCATTGCAAAATTTTATGGACTTTGTATGATATCTCTTTAATTACATAGAAAAATATGGAATTTTCTTTATGCGGAACGCATGCACCTTGCAGAGTGAAATCACTAAGCGCTAATGCAACGAATGATCAGGCTCCAAATTATTCGGCAATTAGAATACTTTTTTAAAACCTAATTATACTCCTTCTCTAAGTATAAAATATAAAGAAGATGTGATTCTTTTTCGACTAACTAAAAGAAAGCATATTTTTGTTTGTGGTTTCTATAAAATATATTTGAATTTCCAGGACCATCGAGAATCAATGGGAAAAATGCAGGCTACTTAAGTAGTCATCTTTTACCGAGCACGCTTTCTACAGGAGATTGAAAAGGAGTGCATTTAAAAGCCGAAATCCTGCCGCGTCCAAAATGTTATAAGAGTATGCCTTAGGGTAATCAGTATCACAACCGCGACCAAGTATTCCTTCCTAATCAAAAACGCATTTCAGAATTTCAGCCGACATTTCATGAGATAGGTCACGCACTGTAAGTATGTGCTGATCTACCCCAAGTACGCAGTTAATTTATGAGGACATTTAAAAGCAACAACCCAAGTAAGTGAAATGCAACGATTTCTTGGACCCGGCAGGAGCTCCGTCCTGAACCTGTCTCAAGGACACTGCTGGTGAAGTTTCTCGCCGAAACTATATTTTGTCCGCAGTAGTAACGTTAAAGAAGTCTGGAGTGAATGGCCAGTGCTGGAATCCCTGAAGCTATTACAGGCGAAGAGAGACTTTTGGACGTATTGGCAACCTATGTAAGGCCTATTCAGTAATACTACCAACTTAATTTGCCTCTCCCTCACTATACGCCGATCTCAAGAACTGTTAGCTGAAATTCTGAAATGTTTTTTGATTAGGAAGGATTACTTAAGCGCGGTTGCAAAACTGATTTGCTTGCGACATAATCCTATAATATTTCAGACTCGGCAGGACGTCAGCTTTGAATTCACTACTTTAAAATCTCCCTCAGAAACCGTATTCGGTAAGAAATGATTACTTAAGTAGCATGCATTTTTCACATTGATTTTCGGTGGTCTTGCAAATTCAAATATATTTTATAAAAACCATGAACAAAAATATGCTTTCTTTCAGTCGTTTGATAGAGAATCAGATCGTCTTTATATTTTATGCTCGAAGAAGGGGTATAATTAGGTTTTGAAAAAGTTTTTAATTATGAGGTTTTTCAAGACCGTGCAATGCCCATTCATACGGCACCGTACCTGTCTGTTTACCACTGGTCCTCATGAAACGTACAACACGGTCCGCATCCATTGCAAAATGTTATGGATCCTATATAGTATCTTTTTAAAGGCATATAATAATATGTGATTTTCTTTACGGGGAACACATGCACCTTGTAGACTGAAATCACTAAACGCTAATGCAACGGCTGATCAGGCTCCAAATTATTCGGGAATCAGAAAACTTTTTAAAACCTAATTATACTCCTTTTTCGAGTATAAAATATAAAGGCGATGTGATTCTCAATCACACGACTGAAAGAAAGTATATTTTTGTTCCGGGCTTCTATAAAATAGATATGAATCTTCAAGACCATCGAAAATCATCGTAACAAATGCACGCTACTTAAGTAGTCTGTTCTATCGAGTACAGTTTCTACAGGAGACTAAAATGTAAAGCATTGAAAAGCTGACATCCTGCCAAGTCCGAAATATATTAGAACTGTGTCCCATGATAATGAATGTTTCAACCCCACCTAAGTAAACCTTCCTAATCGAAAACACATTTCAGAATTTCAGCCAACATTTTATGAGATCGGTCACCCACTGTAAATTAAACTCTGACTGCCAGTGGCCTGGCTTTCAACCCCATAACGAACTCCACACTAGTATGGTGTGCAGTGAACACGAGTTCACCCCACTTATTTGGGTTACTATGTTGGGAACGTATGTGTTACTTGATTTATGAGACAGTAATGAAATACCATCCACCATTGGAGGTGGATGCCGATCCTATACGAGTAAACATTTGACCCAATTTAAAAAGCGAGTCTCAGGCAGCCGAAAAGGAGTGGACGCAATTGCTGGAACAAGAAATCTATTTGCTCGACGTCTCAGATTCATTCTTGAACACATAATCATAAGGTAGGGACAATTACTGCGCAAGGCGTAGTACTATTTCTACAATGCAGTTGCTATGCTTGCGCATACCTATGAAATTTAACGACTCCCACCGGCATTGAAGATGGCTGCCTTTAGTATGATAGATACTTGGCGATCAGCCGTCGGGTTGCTAATCGCTGCAATTACCTCACTCATATGAGGCGTTGGTGTGGAAAATACTAGGCCATTTGGCCCACCGACACTAATACCGTAAACAGAGTTCAACTGAACGTTCCCCGCCTTGCTCATTACCCTCAGGACTTATATTCCTCATGAAATATTGGTTAAAATTCTGGATTGCGTTTCCGGTTAGGAACGATTACTTTAGTGGGGTTGCTTTACTGACCATCATGCAACATAACCCGATAAAATTTCGGACTTGCCAAGATATCGGCTTTCGAATGCACTTCTTTCTGACCTCCTGCAGAAACTGCGCTCGGTAAAATATGACTACTTATGTAGCATGCATTTTTCCTATTGATTTTCGATGGCCTTATAACTCCAAATATATTTACAAAGAGAACATGTACAAAAATATGCTTTCTTTTGACTGCATGATAATCAGTATAACAACCCCACTTAAGTAATCCTTCCTAATCGGAAACGCATTCCAGCATTTTGGCCAACATTTCGTGAAATCGGTCACGCACTGTAAAGGCTGGGCATGGTCAAGTCCGTTCCCCACCCTTGCAGTTAGCGCTATCGCGCAAGTTTATTTTTTGCTCAGAGATTTAGGACATTCAGTGTAGGAGAGACGACACTTGGTGTCGGATGAGGCTCTTGGTTTCCTCCGTTGCCTCCGTCTGACTAAAGATTGATTACACTGCTGCAATCATGTTAACAGGTTTAGCGTCAGTCGTGTTGAATGAAGCTTCGTGCCTTAAAACCTGCATCTGATCCTTCGTCAGCTCCTTTGACGACAGGTTGTGCACCAGTTTGTCGTTTCTGGGCGACGTTGGACTGGGCAGCTTTCGGAATTTGTTCTCCAGTGCTGCGTCGCGTATCATTCTCTGTTCGCGGGCTTGTTCAGCTATCCTCTGCAGGAGCAGATTTGTACCGATCTCAGCCATGAACTCACAGCATCTGGTCTTTTCTTGGTCAATCCTTTGACGGTACTTGCGAAGTCTCGCGTGGCAATCTTGGAGGAGGAAGAGAACAACCAGCTGGCCTTCCTGCATGGCCTACTATGCTGCAAAGATTGTGGTGGACTAAAGACCAAAGTGTTCAGGAAAGCGATGAATACGATGCAAG
>CACRXP010001459.1:46144-68900 GCA_902702965.1 Spirometra erinaceieuropaei | reverse complement strand
AACTTAGCGATTTTAAACAACGGCGTTTTCCCGCGCACATTGCGCATCACTAGGACTTGAAATCCCCTTCTTTCTGATACAGTATACTAAGACGTATTTAAAAAAATCGGCTGTCATTTTTGGCCAAATCCAACATAGGTCGTAGTTGTTTTTGAGATTTGAAATATTCCAGAAAAATTGGCTGAACACTGACGGAAGGCGAAACCGATATTTATTTATGCAAGCAGTGCTAAAGTGTGCACGCACACTGACAAAATGACAGTTTTGGATAATTCATTAGATTTTAACCGCGTCATTCAGGCAAATTAATACCCCTATTTTTCCTCAATGCTTTCTATGGATATTTTTATCCGTATTAACGAGATCTGAATACAACCCTATAACCTGTCGACGATTCTTCAAAAAATGCTCCCCCGTTCCTTTGAAAAACGCTTTACTAGAAAAGTATGTGTGTGCATGCGAAGTCCATCTAATGTGTCTATGTTTTGGCAACTTGACAGTACAGGCGCCTCCGGTGGGAGAAGATACGGGAAAGTTTCTCAGTCCATTGGACGAGTTCAATTAACCGTAAATAGGATTCTGAAGGAAAAAGTAGGTCCTTCAGTTCCTGTCTAAGCCTTAAAATCGGACAAAATAAACGGCCTGCATAAGTAGAGATGCAGATCGTTTAAAAATAAAATTTAAAAGCAAAAACTCTACAGCTATCTCTATAGGTTGTTGAGCAAAACCGCTATGCTATATTTTAATATTGTGCTCAATATTGATTTATCTAAAGGCTTATGACTTCGTTGACAGCAATGGGCAAAACCTAAATTACTTAATCAAACCATGGCCACTAATCTCTAAATTGGATTGTGAATAGAGTTTATGCAAGAATAATCGCTGTTTTCCTATAGTGGAACGAAACTAGAAGATAATCCCCGCCGTACCCGTGCTGGGTCAAGTTCGTACAGTTAAACCTAGTAAGTTACTTGCAGAAAGGGACTGAAATTTCAGGAGAAACAAGTCACACAGTTTATGTTCGATGCCGGAGAATTGATAAAACACTAACATTTTGGCGTCACTGACATATTTATTTGACCCAACTTGCGGACATTATGCGCTGAGTTGGCAGCCGATTAGGAGGACAAACTAAAGGTATAGCCGTTTGGATAGAATAATCGCGATTTCACTTTTCTGTGTTATTTTTCGCCTACCTCTGACAATGTGTAGCCTGGCA
Organism: Spirometra erinaceieuropaei; assembly: GCA_902702965.1. Lineage (NCBI taxonomy): Eukaryota > Metazoa > Platyhelminthes > Cestoda > Diphyllobothriidea > Diphyllobothriidae > Spirometra > Spirometra erinaceieuropaei. Next base: position 67,681 of record CACRXP010001459.1, on the reverse strand, counting down.
GGTTGTTGTCAGAATGAAGTTTGTTATCCTCAAAGTTTTGACACGCTGTTGGGCGCTGATTCCAGTAAGCTCGCAATTCACTTGCCCTTAAAATCTGTCAGTCGGGCAGGAAAGAGTTATCATTAGCATCGCTAGCCAGGTATGTTTGCTCAAGCGTTTTTGTAAAGGCCGGGCGCCAATATGCTAGGACTCTGCTTAAGTCCTCGCAAATTTGCACTTTGAGAACTTTGCGATTTTGCACAAGGGACACGCCATGCGCATATTAAAAGCCACGACCATCTTCACCGTGATAACACCGCTTTATGGTCCTAGCTATTAATTCCGCATTTAGTGTGCTTTCATGTATGGTAGACGACAGAGATTAGTGTAAAATGTGGCGCACGCAAAGCCATCTTTAAAGAATAAACCACTCATCAGTTTTGCGCAGAGGGCTACGTTGATCTAAGGCGCGGTAAAGTCCTCTCCTTGAGATGGCCAATAGCTTTGTGTTAATAAATAACAAAAACTTGAATTAGCCGGGCTGGTGTGTAACAGTAAAGGGAAATTATTGAGTGTGGCACAATTCGCAACGGTGATTTGGCCTTAGAGCTTAAATTGCAGGGAGGGGTTTCGGCTATGGAAGTTAGTGCCTGCCTAATTCTTGCACATGTGAGTGTAATGTTATCAAATGCTGCCACGAAGAAAACGTAACGGTGAATTTCACTCCACACTTACTATCAAAAGCGTGCTAGGGGTTGCTTTCGCATAAAAACCTTTGTTTCCTCACGCCCAAAACTAATACGTATATTCCAACCGGATTACGATGCGTTTTGTATGTCTGCCGATAGATATCAAGCGGGATATATAACACACTTAAAACATTGTTTGAGAAAGCTGTCAAGGACATTTGAATTAATATTTACTCATCTAGAATGATTGTCATCTCGTTTCCAAATGGAGGAAATGTTCAAAAAATGCTGCGAAAACTAAAAAGCAAAGGCCGCGTATTTCTCTAGATCACCCCCAGTGTATTTGAATAAGCCCTTCCGATCTCTTCTGGACAGGATACCAATATCTGGAGAAAAGCTTTCAATTAACCTGACAAAGAAAATAGAATGTTCGCCGTGGATTGAACTTTTCTCATGAAAGCACTATTCTCCGATTTCATTTGAAAGGAGTAGACCCAAATAAATATTCGCATCCTGTTTTCATGAGATTTTTCTGTCTTCCACCAACATGCACGCAGGATAATCCTGTTGTAGTTGCTTAAGAAGAAGATACAACAGAAGGCGATTATTAATTACGTTAAAAGTACAGGCAGCGCAGTCAAACGCCTTAGATTCGAGTTTGGTGATTTTCTTTTGAAAAATTACGACTTTTACTTTTACAACCCTGTTGTCTAATGTAGACCTTTTTAGACAATTTACCGCGTATTTTTGTTTTGTATTTAAATCGAATTTGAAGTCAGCGGCAATACGGGCAGTTCGACAATGTAAAGAGGCTTACTTGGACTGGTTTAAATGGGCCTTTTACATTACCAACCGGTTCCCCTTATGGTGCATCGATAAGGCCTCTTGAAAGGTATGGTTATAATCAAGAGGGTATTTAGGCAGAAAAGTACACTAAAACAACTAAAAGAAGCCCGGAAAACAAAATAGGTGAACGCAGACCAGCCGGACTTGGTTGAGGTTAAAAGGAATCGATTTCACGTTCTGTTCCCGCACCTCTTGTCCATAGAAATTATGGCGTCTGTGTCAAAAAAGCTTTCCAGGTTGTCCACCAACGGATGTTAACCACATCCAAAACATTGGCTATATGTCTACGGAATCCAGTGTTGTTTTGTCAAAAGACGCTGAAACAGGTGCTCTGTCTTCCGTGGCTAACGCAAACTCCGGATGATTTTTACACGTTGTCTAAACCCCCTAATGACAGTGATGCATGCAACACGTAATCTACTTACAAACATCACTTGCAGTCACTGCCACTCCTTGCTCCTGAGATCAATGTAGGCAGACCTCGACATGCGGGTTGGATGAAAACTATGAGTGTTAGTAGCACCTGCGTTACGTATAAACACCGCAAACTTTTCGTATTTTCAGTTTCTCAGTAACTGTACTGGCCTGACGATAAGTTAACAGTATCATGTTTACGCCATAATGGTTTCTAAAAGTAGGATTTTCCCCAGGAAAATCTGTTTAATTCAATTTATTTGTACAAATTTTTGCGAAACTTATTCATAAAGGGCATCGTACGCATAGTCTCTGTTATGAAAGAGGTTTGGTGAACAGCGAATTTTAACAGGTTTTTCTTCACACCTTTTCATGAAACGAGGACGATTTTTTTAACTTTTTGAACCAGCTTATGGACAGTGCTGCTAACACTTGACCGCCCGTACACATTTTTGTGACGCGTTAGAAGATGCGACCAATGGGAATATGCCTGGTTAAAAATAAGTGATGCGTTAAAAGTGCTAATCACGTAAAGTTTACAGCTGACAGCATATGTTGACACATGAACCCTGGAGAGTTTGGTTTAAAGAAGACAAATTCTCTCTTGATTTTCGAAAAAAGCATAATTTAAAAGTTGTTGTAACCAAGATTTCCCCTTTGGAAGCTAACGGTGTTTAATTAAGCCAAAACATAACAAACGGATATCGGACTGTCTATTTTAAAGAACAACTTTTCCTCCTTCAGAGATCGTGTAGGAACAAAAGTACACCGTAGTTGTAGAATATACTTAATCCTTAATAATGTATATACATAGAAAAAGACGAGAAAATACTGAAAATTTATTAAACTGTCCTCTTTGCAGATACAGTTTTAATTAGGCAAGGGATCTTTAATCTGGTTTTAAATGCTTAGTCAGCAAGGTGACTGAGTTGCAGCGCGTCCACACAGATTTTAATTATTAAATTACGACAAGTAGAAGCGGCAACGTGTTACTGACACCTCAGGAATGTCCTACGGCATGACCGTTTGAAGGCCAAAACCATTGGACTCTTTTGTCATATCTTTAGAAGAACTCAATATCTACTGAAGCAGCCAACTGTCTGACACACAACAAGATGTACCATTTCAGGAAGGTCGTAAATTTTGAAAATAAGCAAAACATAGTGCCCAGGCTTTTTATTTGCATTGTAGTCTCACATCTATTGCTTAACTTCCTTTGCTAATATCAATAATAAGTTAAGTTTTTTGACAGTTTCAGTATCATATAACGCCTGTTATCAACCAAGACAATGCCGCTTTTGCTGTTTCGTTTCATTTCGTGCTTGCATCTTTTGGCCTTTGAACCATCATGCAAAAGACTTTACGATGTAAAACCAATGTTGTAAATTAGGATATCTAAAGCCGCAGCAAAACCGCGCATGTCAAATTTAGAGGTAATTATTTTTTCCAAACCTCCATAAGTATGCATATTATGGTAATATATACGTGATCACGGGAGGCAGTCGAACATACGTAATTGTACATGCGAAACACATTTTTATTTTCAAAAAGCGATATATTGTACGTGTCAGCTGCATAATATTGATTTTTCAAGCGTAGGTGACAATCAGTTTGAGGCCGTTTTACATCTTGTGCTTCAAAAATTGCTTGCCATCAGCCGAATTTCTGTATTTCATTCCGACCTTAAGTTGCAAATACACGAGAGATAACAGCGTTTATAAATGAAATACCCCCAGCACAATGCTCTTCAGGAGGGCAAGTCAGTTGGGTTTTTTAAGGTTTTTGAGCAAATATCGAACGATACTAGCTTTCTTACGCGCAAATATAAATCGATTGCTCGTCCGCCAATTGGAAGGCTCCCGAAAACTCACCGTTTTTGAAAAGCATACAGGTGCTAAATTATTGGTTATTCTAAAAATAAGTAAATTGAAAACGTCAACAAACAACGACGATTTATTGCAATTTCAAAAATGCAAACTGACCCATCTAAATCGTGAACGAACCTGCAAGAAATTCTTTGTAATGTCTCGAGGAGAACCGTCATTCAAAATTAAACAATCGGCTAGCTGTTAAATGACAAACTACGCTCATTTGGGAAGGTTATTTACGGTGAGTAACCGATCTCATGAAATGTTGACTGAAATGCTGAAATGCTCTTTCGGGCAGGAAGGATTACTAAGACGGGATTTGAATATTGATTATCGTGCGGCATAATCCGTTAAGGTTTTATACTCACCCCGATGTCTTCTTTTGAATGCGCTCCATCCTGACCTCCTGTAGAGACCTTACTCCGTAAATATGACTATTTAAGCGGTGTTCGTTTGTCATATTGATTTTTGACGGTCCTATATATTTAAATATACACAAAAATTCCGACAAAGTAGGCTTCCTTTTAGTCGCTTTGTAGAGAATTCAGTATTCTTTACCTTTTTTTGCCTGAACAATCGGTACATTTAAGCCTTGAAAATGCTTCCAAATCCTAACTAATTTTGAGCACGGCAAACCGTTGCATTAGCATTTGGCGATTCGATCTACATGATAAGTGCTTCTCGCGCAAATAAGATCATATATTTCTCCACGCTTTAAAAAGAATAACATATATAATTTATGAAACATTGCAATGGATTTGGACTATGTTAGATATTTTATGAAGGGACGTTAATAAACCTTTCGGTACCTAACTATATAAATACAGATTGCACGATCTTAAGAGACATCATAATAAGAAACACTTTTAACCTTAATATACCACTTAATTGAGTATAAGATGTAAAGAAAACGTGATTTTGTATTAAACGAGCAAAATAAAGCATCTATCATGCATGTTTTCTGTGAAACAGATTTAAACTAATAAGACCTTTGTAAATCAATGTAACAAATGCATGCCTCTTAAGTAAACCTATTTTAACGATTGAGATTTCTAGTGGAGCTGAAAATGCAACGCATTCAAAAGCCGACATCTTGGCAAGAGGCGGTCGCACTTACACAGTTGTTTACGGAAAACATTTCCATTCTCAAAAAGAGATATGTTTGCTTCACTAGAAAGATGCTGCTTTCGCAAGTGCAGGTGACAAAATACTTGCCGCTATAGTATCCTCCTTGTTTTAAGTACTATATTTCGTCATAAGAATAATTTGTTCTCTACTTTGCATCTGACTGAAAATAACAGTCATCCAGGAAATTTATTTATCAGAGGAATCGGTATAAATAACTAGAGAGAACCCCCCCCTAAACTCGCATCAGTTCTTACATCGATAGTAAATAATGCCGATGTATTGCACAATAGATAGTCAATCTCAGCACCGTGCAACTGACTACGCGCCCATATTATTTTGTCGCGTGACACAGCTCGGACGCTGAACAATTCATCCGTTTGCCTAAATAAAGTCTTGCTTGCCCTAGGGTTTTAGATATTTTGATGGCAAACAGATAACATAAAATAAACACGTCATACATTCACATCCTTTCACGCCTTAAAATTCCCCCAAATCCCCCAACCAAGATCGAATCGAGATTAAAGCAAGATACCTTGACCTTCTGATCTTGTCATGCGCAGGTTGCGCACACGAAGTACGCTTCCCAAAAATGTCAAGATAGGTTTGAAAAAAGACGTTTTCGACAAAAAACACGCTCATTCTTATGTATTTTTAAGTTAATACGTTAAGTAATCAATGGCGTATTTTCGAACTTTAATATAAATATAGCTTAAACCATTCAATTACCTTTACCACGCAAACAATAACTATCAGAAACATTACGCCATATTGCATATGCACAGAAATGACAGAAATGCAGGTTGCAAGAGTTTCTATTTGAAAGTAACTTGATGCACGTGAACAGCCGTCTTATGTTTCTTCTGAAAACGCAGTAGAACATAACTCCACGGAGCATGATCTTTAAAACAACTGAGAAAAAAACTGTTTTTAATTAAAAACGGCGTGTATTTTTAACGTTTAAACAAACAGACCTAAGGATTAAGGCCGGATTTACTAAATTTTGCATGATACGAGCATATGCACATTTTAGTCGTATTCTGCTATCGAGAGTTTTGCTGCTGAATAAAGTCTACAAACATAATGCGTTTTGACTTTTATTTGCTTTAGCAACTACTACTGTTCTCGCTCAAACACTTTGAGTTATATCAAATGGCCCTGCCATGGACAGCGAACGTGTGAGTCTTTGTGTACATTCCAACAAATGCCTATCAGACAGCAAACATCACATGTTGCAATTGCATCCCCACGACGTACGTATCACATAAAACGCTCACGCATTTGTCATGTAAACACTGGGCCTAGTTGTATTCTCGACCTGTCAACTATAGCGTTGAAAAGCCTTTCTGAATGTTTATGGCGTAAGAAGATTGCATAAGTCGCATTAATAAAAAACACTAGTAACATAACATGGGATTCTGCTGTGTCGGTTGTGACACCGCTTTTTAAAATTCATCTAGTACCAATTAGCCGCAAAATGACACTCCTTGTGTAGGAAATAGGACAACGGTTCTGACAGAGGTTTCCTACACAGCAATGTCTGTGGAGATCTATCATTCATCCGTGCAACTCCCAATTTGAATGACGCTGATATTCTTAAATTCCACACCCAGTGTTCACCTTAAGAAATTAGCGATATTACTAAAAAATCAAAGTTGAGTCGGCTACAGTAAGCACAATCTTTCATCAGCTAGTGTCACAGTGAGTGGTTATAATGTTAACTATGATAAACAGGTTGATAAGCGTTTGTCCTAGTATGACGTTTTTATTGTAAGATCCTGATGAGGTCGCGCGTACTTTTTTGTTTTTGGCAGCATATTAAGCTTGGCATGTTCAGACTCGAATTTTCGTGAGTAATTTTTATTTTATTTGTTTGCTCAACGCTTATATCCTCGGCTACAACAAAGCAGCCAAAAAAGTTTTTTGGCCGTAACAAAGCCGCTGCTCACACTCGGAACCATGGTTTCCGGTTGGGGTGTACGCAGTGTGGGCTGTTTAATCACAATGTAAAAAAAGTAATGCAATATAAGCTGCCATGAGTTTGCATTTGTTCATCAGATTGGTGATAATTATAAATGTAGTCGTCATGTGATACTAAAAAAGGCAAAACGATTTTTATTCCATGCGTCAACATACCAAAATGTTGTAGAGGCTTTAATGTCAACAAGATTGTGATTAGATTCTGTTGAGACGAACATCGGTTTCTAGGGTTTGCTTTGGCATCTTGAACAAGGTAAAAAATCAAATTATTTCTATCAAGTCACCGACTTGCAATATTGTGTATAATTTTGCACGAACGCCTAAGCCAATAGTCAGAGGTTATATACGTATTTTAAGCTGAAAAATTTGTACCATATTCATGGTGTGTGAAAGATCAGTCCTGTGTGCTCACAACACTACCGGCTGGTCGCTTTGGTAAGTTTCCACTTTTCTACTGCCTTTTGAATGCGCTTGAAAGGCAGGGGAATCCATCATGTCAAACGCATCTGTGCAGCAGTGCCGATGGCATGCCACGGTGACTCTCATAATATTACCGACTTTAACCAAGCGTTTGGCAGTAGCCTGCGCTTACGTATGGTCAGCTGAAGATAAAAACATACCAAGGCTTATGTTTGAGCCGTTTTACCGAGAAATGATTGTTTTCATCGGTGCAATTGCGTACATATTATTAAAAAGAAACGAAAAGCAAACCAGTGCATACGAAAGACAAATAATATCACGTATTAACTGAATACGTATAGGATTTTGCAGCATGATGATTATTTTTACGATTGTACTTAATTAATCTTTTTGAAACAAAAACGTATTTTGGAATTTCAGTTGACATTTAGATAGAAAGATAATTTTTTATTAAAGACCCTTCGAGGTCCCATCAAAGCATTAGTTATCCCACCTACCTTACCCACGGACAAAAATAAAAAGACCAGTTTTACAACAAATGCAATTATATGTCTGCACTAGATGGTCTAACTCATAGAATGACGTGGTCGAAGTTTGATTAAAATGTATGCCATATTTTTACTGTTACTATTTGGGTTTTTGAATTGCACTGAGACACAGGAATCCAATAACTGAATTATGAGTCATTTCACGTCACTTTTAAGGTCGGGTATACATATTCAAATTATGTAGACCTACTTTTTCTTGGCTGGCGTATGCAACAAATCACTATCCTTATAACCGAATCAAAGTGCTACTGAAAACCTTACTTTCTGTTTCCACCTATAGACACTTGATGTGTACGTACCATATAGAAGCAGATTTCGCTACAGCACAGTCTTTCGACGACATATGTTGAGAGGAATTTAGAATTGCGTTTTAATTTAAAAATGGATAGGTTTTTATGTTAGCAGATTGTACCTTTCTCAAGTTTTTGCGTCATTGGGCAGGTTGCGTCGTGTTAATCCGAATGTGATAGCAAGCAAGTATAAACATGCATTTCCGTTAGTGGCATATCTTCAGTTGCGATTGTGTGGTGCAGTTTCCCTAGCCACAAAACAGCTGATCAGACTCCGTCAGACCATGAAGTATTAATTTACGTGTGGTCATCGTTCATTTGATGACGAAACATATTTCCTTAAGCTATTCATGGTAGTAATTTGGTAGAGCAGCTTTAAACGAATCTGCGTTTTTTCGTTAGAAGGATGTAGGCGGCGCGTTGCACATGTCCGTCGGCGGTTGCAGTAGGGACAAAGTTAGTTTTGGATCGCAGACGAAAGGCCAACATGATACTTTTCAAAGTAAATAAAAGTTAATAAGAATGCCGATAATGCCTTGCACACTGCGCCATATTGCCTGCGTTTACCACTGGGCTAACTGACGACTACAAAGGTCTTAAGTAAATGGAGATCTTCACAAGAAAACGAAAGCGCTTTTATGACTGACTCGGCACAAGCTCTAGCAGCGTACTCCCAGGAGAACAAAACTAACGACCCCTAGACCGCAGTTGTTTTCCGGCTGCTCGACTTACGGTCCCTACGCGTCTTGATTTCCAGCCAATTGTCCAGTCACCGCTAGGGGACTCTCAGAAAGCCACGTTGTGAAAAGAGAGACGCCTGAAATTGTGCTGACAGTGCACACCGGACATTCCAGATTAAAGGCTTGTCGTGAATGCTGCTGTCATCAATGAGGCGGTTTCTAATGCAAAGTTCCCTTTATGTCTTTTTCTGCGACCTGTCGGCACAAATGCAGTCGCTAGGCAACCACTTTACCATTGAACTCCCGATGCCTTATAGATATCATCTAGACAATTACTACTTATTTCGCATTGTCGGTACCTGAATGCATTCGCTCTCCTTGATTTTTAAAACTCTATAAGTCTTCTCATAGTTTTGAGATGAATAAGCCGACTGCTCAGTCTGACAATTACTTTTATCGGATGCTCATAGCAACCATCAGATTGGCAGACTTAAGATGTATGTTTATGAATTTATGTGCCTGTTATAGAGACGAGTATTAAAGGTATTCCATACTTAACACCGTTACTAGCTCCAAAATGAAATATATTTATGGACGGCGTAGAAAAGGCACACAAACCTTTACGTAAAAAAGTTGATGAACATTTGCACCAAACGTACCTGTAACATCTGGTCTGACCAGAAGATGTGCTGTGATCATGAGTTGATTAAATCGACGTATCAAAGACAAATAACTGCATCGACTGAAGATGCTTGAACGATGAATACATGGGGTATTGCGCCTTTAACAGAGTCGGTACTTAGACGGTTATAATAAAACTGCAAACTGGATGTGAAAGGTAAGTAAAACAGACGTATAAAACGCACCAAGAGCAATACCGGAGATGTAAATTTGCAATAAACCTCGTAATATAACCTGTTTTAACCTGAGGTCAAGTACTGACCAGCAGCTGGTCCGCAAATGAGCGAAGCGGCAATTTTTGTCTTCCTTGTCTTCGTCACTCATGCCTACACAGTGATGTGTGTCGCGCCACCTAACTGCGTGGGTGGAGTGCGTGATAATATGTAGGAAAATCCATAAGCCTATTGATAGAGTTGGTGTCTAAAAATTATGCTTCCAAAATTTCACGGCTCTCCTCGTTGTCGGCTTGCGCAATATCCGCGCGTTGACGAAGTCGAACTCATGGCCTTCCTCCAGCGTGCAAGTGGCGACTTGAGACAGTATTTTGCCTCTCCGAACGGCCCGTTTTTGCCCAAGTTTTCGTAAGTTGAGACGTCGTCCTGTGTGGCGTTTGTAATGCTAAGGACAGTTATGGCACGGGATTTGATAGAATACGTCTAACAGCTCACCTGCGTCCATCCGACCATTCATTTTCATAATTCTGCTTCGCATGGTAGCCGCCGGTTGATGGGCGATACTCACACCTTACTCCGCAGCAATACTTTCTGTCGCCTCGGGCACATTCTTTACGTACGGTATGGAGTGCCAAATTGTTGGTAAGTCTCTTCCGTTTGTCCGTCGTGGGTGCGTGCGTATGCACTCACGCTGGAGGAAGGACGTGAGTTCGACTTCGCTAACACGCGAATATTGACGCGAGCCGGCAACAAGACGGAACGCGAACTGTTGGAATCGTGGATGTCGGACACCAACGTGAGTTTGCCTGCATGTTATCACGCACGTCACCCACGCGGGCAGATGGCGAAGCTCACATCACCGCCATGTACAAATGCCAGCACTACGCAGGGGACCACTGTGGGCCAGTCAGCAGTAACCAGGGCTACACACGGAGGTAATTACTCCCACCTCTCACGACACAACGGCATGAGTGTACACAGGTTTCTGCACTATAACAGTCTCTGATGATGAGCTCCTGTTCGAGTTAGAAAACTAAGACCAATAAAGTTACTGTCCCAGTTATCGTGCCTTCTTCTTCTTTAAGAGCATTAAAATGTTTATTCAGCATAGGAAATCAAATAGTTTTGCTTCCGGTATTCCTGTTAACAAATGCAAATTGCAAAAACTTGTGCAGTTTCAATTCTTTTACAATTTTTTTTTCAATAAAGCGTTTGATGCGAACTTTATATTGTAGCTCAGATTTAGTTTCCGATCTAAACAACAGTCCGTGCAATTTGTCGGCACATTCATTTATGGTTTTTATCCACATTCGTGTCTTTTATAGGCAAAAACTACCCTAGCCCAACCGCACTTTATGTTTGGAACATAATTTTCACCTGGAGTTTCAAACCAGTACCGTTTTGGCTTTTGGGCAACCCTCACATGTCTCAACGTGTTGCCGAAGTGCTTTTAGGCATACAATCAAATATGCTAATATAATTTTATTATTATTTTTTAGAAAATACTTAGACATTTGCCTACCTCCACAGATGCAGTCAAGTATTTTTATGACCTATTTGTCAGGAAATTAATAGTTCTCTTACAAACGTATAAACATTGAAAATAAGATCGGTCTAACGTACGTTTTTGCTCATTAATCTTCAAGCCTGTAACTTAATGGTAATTCCTTCATACAGGTGTTGTTGAACGTACCGTAAAAGTCGTTTTTTGCAGCGCTTGCCAGTTATTTGGAGTACAATTTCTTGTGGTTCATTTGCCTAGGCGGCCGAACAAGTTTCACTTCTGGCTTCGATGGGTACGTTTATGAGCACTTGTAAAATGATCTGGCCAGATTTCTTGTGAAACACATTAATACAAATTCCATCCATCAGATCTCTTATGAAGGACGTCCGGAAGGGGTAGCTATATACCCTTCTCCATTTTTAGAGTAAAGGTTAGCGCTGGATGAACCTTATTCATTTGACGCAACTATATTTTGAATAAAAAATGTGGCAACTCCCGAACGACCTCTGTCTTTTCGCCCATGACTGGATTTCACCGGATATTTTCCTTTCGCTGTCTGACCTTGACCAGCATTACAGTGCAGACCTGATGATTGGTAATTTAATTTGCATACTCCAGCCTACCTAGCGTTTTTTCTTCTGATACCTGGTGATAAGAATTCGAACAATTATACTTTACCCCTATTGATAGTTAGATCGATTTTTGGTAACAAAATGTTTGTATGGCCAATATTTGATGGCTAATTTCTTGAAACTGACATTTTTGTGCAATGCCTTTGCTGACTCAGTGGACTTGTCGTTTCCACAAAAACAGTCGTTTTGGTTAATTCAACAAGACCATCCATTTAGGATTATGTTAGCGAGACAAACATTGAGTAAATACAATTTAGGAGTTTAATTATCGGTAAATACATTTTCTTTTGAATCTTACAGGAATGTTGCAAGAGATATAGCATTCGAAAACAAAGTCCCATTGTTTTTTATCTCCCACCACTTGTGTAAACGACGTAAATAAAAATTCCAGAAAATCCCTTTTTTCCGGTATTTACCTCGATTGGATTGGCGGATTGAAGTACGAAAGATTGGGCGTTTCCGCCAAAGAAGATATAAATTCCGCAGACAATGGCTGTTTATACATGGAGTATGGCGACCAGGATGTTCATCAGTGTTTCAGTATGACATTGGATATGCATTATTTTGAAGAGAAAGTAAGTAGTGTCAACCAATCGCCTTCCTTATCTCTAACGCTGGAGCAAATAATGTAAACACGGTCTACTAAAATCGTTATTATGAGCAGGAATCCAATTTAATTTTCGGAAACTGATCTTATCTTTGACATGCTTCTGTGCACATCCTGATTACAGTTGTCGGAAGTCGCGTTAATTTAATGTCCAACAGAGCGGCTAAGTCGATTTGCGGGCGTCTTTTCGCTGGTAAATGTTCTTTAATTCGACTGACTATCCTAGTCTAGTGCCAGGAAATACAACCATCATAGAACTAGGAACGCGCTTGTTCTGACTTTACGTGCGCCCTAAGAGGCCTTCTTATATCCAGTAACAGGCGCCGAAAGCTAACATTAAATTGATCATTAAAAGTGCGCCATGTCCAAATGAAAAACGATTACTCGAAATTCCATATGCATAAATGTAATGCAATATTTGATTTAGGGTAAAAAGAGGTTCAATAGCGGTAAAAAAGATGTCTCATGTGCGAAAACTTATGTCTTCTAGAACATAATCAATGAAGGAGTTAACATTATTTTGTTAACATCGCTTGGGATACATTTGCTACCGAAAACTATGCCTGTCCCCTTACAGGCCGCTCAAACCTATATTAATAAATCAACCACTTCTTCCTGCAAGAGGTATTTCTACATTTTTCTCTCATTCTTACCTTTTGCCATGTTTGCTTTTCGTCTCATCTTTACAAGACTTACAATTACTTCCACAGCGCCCACAGGAAGTACACTACAGCATGTATAGCGTTCGCTTGAGTTCAAATATCATTAGCTTGTAAGAATAGACAGAAGAGAACTATGCTTTGTACATCTTTTATATATGATAGTAAAGTTATCCGACTATTTTGTATTTATTGTTGGGGCATAACTATATGACGTAGTAGTTGTGCGAAAGTGGATAACTTATGCAGTCACATATTGAGGTCTTTGGATTTGGCGACAAGTGATAGTTGTCCGGTCAGTTGATCTCAAACACTAGTTCATTGAAATGAATAAAAATACTGGAATGACGTAGATTCGACCGTTGGATAAAAAGCCCTCTTCACCCTACAAGTTTTGCACACATTTCGGCATATGCTCAGATTCAATGCAAAATAAGTTAAACGGACAGGCAGTTCGTTATTTAAAAGACGCATCTGTCGTTCGACTACAAACCCAACAGGGGAACAGCATCTGCATTTAGAAACAAGTCTGTCTTAACATCCGCATTAAAGTCACTAGGGGCTTCAATTTCAGCATCGGTATTGATGATAATGACCGCGATGAGTGGCGCATCATTGCTGTAAAAAGAAACACTGTTCACCCGCACTATCTATCCGAAGAGACGATTCTGACCTGTCTAGGTCAAAGAACAAATGCCTTGACCTACTGACCATTCCTAACATTCAGAAATGCTTTGAATAGTAGACGGAAGCGTTGCCTTGACGCCTCGGAGAGCCTCAAGGGGACAGGTGTGCTAACCAGTTCGGTCGCATTCTTCAACTAAGAAACAGGTGCGGGTTAGGTATATTTGCGTACTCCAAGAGAGCAATTATTATTAGACAAAAAATGGCCCTAAAACACGGACAGCGCAACCAGGCCGAGCAGCTAAAAGTCAAGTTAGTTAGTTGAACAGTTGCAAATGCGGAGTAGCGGCACGCTGATAAGAGGTTGGACTGCGGGAATTTCATAAATACAAACTAGAATAGGGCGGTTTATTGTGGAGTCAATCACTTAATCCTCCCTTTCATGTTTCTCTGCTGTAAAAATTGCAGCGGCTTAATAATTAGGGACCTTTAAAGGCATTATCAATACTTGAATGCCGATCCTCAATACTAACCGCAAAATTTGCCAAAAAGGAAGCTCCGTCAGGAGAAGTGTCGGAATGCTGAGCAGTATTCTAATGATTCGAAAGTCAAATTAGCGGAATTAACGTGATTTCAAAAGGGTACCGGGAAAGAATGGCTGCCCGTACGACTTCGTTGATTCGTTGGTGCAAAAGCTAGACAGGATTTCAGGGCGAAGTGACATTAGAGAGCACTATCATATGCTAAGAGGGTCTCATTAACAATCGTTGCTATTTTTGTACCATTCGGATTTGCGACTGAACAAAGATCAAAGCCAACCGCTTGGCCCCGCATCCGATACCCGCTATCACGACAAGACTGATTCAACCTCGTCGTGTAGAAGGAAAACAGTACATCAGTTTGGATGCAGGCGCTAACAGTTTCAAGGCAGATTATAGTAGCTCATTAGTTGCGGGCCATTTACTAGGACCCGATTCAATTTGGCTACGATGTCGTCATGATGGCACCTCAACAAAAAATCTATCTAATGATTCAAAATTGGGAGGTGGTGTTCGTTCAGAAGCGCACGGAAATTAATGCCAACTAATACCCTACCCAGACTGTTTAAAGGGGTTAGAAATTAGTCAATTTTGGCAGTGCAGCCAATGGCTATATCCCTAACCTACTTTGCAAGTCAGCAGTCGTTTAGCTATCCCAGTCCTTAGTGCTAAAAAGAATCAAGGTGAAGAATTGCAGCTTAAACCAACCCATCGAATATTTGGCTGAATAAAAACTTTTTGGTGGCCAAGACTGGAGGACACATTTTCAATCAGAGAATTCGTTCATAAGTAAATCGTCCCTAAAATACAAAAACGTTGTTCCAAAAGAATGTAGTTTGGCACCACAAAGATTAATTGAATTAGCTGCTGGATATAATGGATTGTTTACCATAAAATATTGTTTTTATCATAGTGGCAAACTGCGTCAAACTGTATTGTTAGGTTGGCTTATGCAGTGCTTTAAAAACATTATAAAGTGAATGCTTGTTTGGAAAGAAAGGTATCTATAAGAAAACTAAAATACAAAACTCTGAAAAAGTACAATTGAAAGCGAAAGTGACTTGTGTAAGTATTTGCACATTTACAAAAACAGAAATAACATAGAGAGTGCTAGTTGAAATCAAACAAATTAAGGAACTCGTCAGGGAATTATTATTCATTGTTTGTGTTTTGCAAACATGATTTGTACTATATTCCACAACACAGCTGGACGACGTCTACGATAAAATGTTCCAGGACAAATAAAATTGTGCAGTGTTAATTGGTCATAGGAAAAAAATGTTTCTCTGGCGTCGAAGCCCTAATTATATTTTATGTCCAAACTGGTACTTAAGCAAATTTTAATTGTTCGGTTTAACAGTATAACAGGGGAAAATTCGATTCAGCAAAAACAAAGAAATTGTTTTCCCGCCACTATATTTATATGAGAATGGAAGTAATGAAGCGTTTGTTCGCTAACCAGTCCGCTGAAGGCTGTGGATGAGTATTTGCATTTCCAAGTAAAGTTAACGGAAGAGTTGTACAACTGTGCAGTTTTTCAACTAATACCCTGCAAAATACGCATAGAATTAACTGAAACGTAAACTCGCAAGTGGGAAATGATTTGAGCGTCACGCATGTTAACGCTCAGCTAAGCGCAAAAACACGACAGAGGACAAAAGCTAACGTTCGACAGTTAAACGTAGTGAAAAGAAAAAAATTCGTAAAGACAAAGGGTGCTGGGCTTTTTTAAGTGCGAAAATAAAGCCATGTTTATGGTTCCTAAGTGCCACGGGTCGGGTCGTACATAACCACCTTTACATGTTTCAAGACAAATCATTAACCCAAGTATTTTCCCTTTGTTTTGTGTTTTAATGCCTCGTCAAGAAGTAAATTTCTTGGAGGTAGAAGCTCATTTCGAGAAACTCTGGAGGTAAACCCATGATCTAGTTCCCGCCTCTTTAGACAGTAACTATTAATTGTAAATAAGCATTGGTGAAACGCAGTTTTCATTGTCCACTAGTGGCTACTTGTCGGGAAATGTTACCGAAGGCACACATATAAAAGTTGAAAGAAATTTGAGAAAAGAAAAAGATTTTTTCACCAAGCTGAACAAAGGAACCCGCCTTGTGATAATGGACGAATCAGCCACGTAACGGAGAAACAGTCCACATTGTCAAACCAACAGAAACAGACAAAGTAGAAGTAAAACCGACGGATTATGACAGTTATCACGAACACCTCCGACAAAGCGGCACACATATCCCTCGATTGTATGCTTTACCTTACATTACGTGACCTATCTCGTAAAAGCTGATGACACAAATTGCCAGAACCATTTTTTGGGGCCTTAAACGGTGCGCATTTCGGTCGGTTATACAAACTCTTTGAGTAAATGTCCTTTTTTCGGCAGTAGATGTGCTCACGCAATTTTATTAAATAAAATGCTTATACATTGGGGCGTAAGTGGACGTTGCGGCATACACGGACAATTATATATGCGTATACCTATCCTAGACTTCAGTTGCATATTCGAGCGTGTTTGTCTTTGAAAGAAAATTAATTTTCTCCCATGGATTATGCCCAACAAGGTCCTACTGGCAAGTCAGTTTTCTGTGAATGGGAATCGATTTGCTAAAACACGGGTTATTTTCAGAGAACCAGGTATTTCATCAATTTTTAAAAGGCATGTTAACAAATCGGTGCGACGTTTCCCTACAGTGCGCGCGAAATGATTGGCTTAATTGGGTCTGAATGCTTTCGTCGTTTGGAACATTTTATGAGTTGACACCAGTGAAACTATCATCAAATTGTCATTTTCACTTCTGAAAATATGGAACATGTGTGTGCGCAGTTCAGAAAAAACGTGCACAGTTTCGGAAAGAATGTCAGTATTTTGTAACCACTTCGCCATACATTCTTAATCTTAGATCGCAGACTATAATTGAGCGAACATAGCGAAAATAAATGAAGTACAAAGGCAATAGCATGTTCGCGATGGAAAAATATCAGTATTTTTACCCACTGTAAAGGAAAGGCTAAAATTATCACATTTTTTCCTTGGGTTTACCGTACAAAAATGCAAATTACCCAGACGGTCGTCGACTTAATACAGTATTAAAGCACCCTCTAAAAGGTAACTTGTCAAAGACGGTATGTGATCGATCAAATGCATTTATGTTACCGACGTTCGTTGTGGACGTTCATTTAACACAACGACAAGGTTTTTCGTTAAAGCTTGCCTTAAGATGGGCTTTAGACGACCTTTAACATAAAAATGACATCTACGCACTGGTTACTTTGGTAAATTCCTCTAGCAAGTACTTTATTATAAAGGTCTTAAGAAACACATGATATTGAACCTGTTTATCCGGGCAATCACCCAAAAAGAGACAAGTGATAACCTTTTCAGCTATATTTATAGGCCGATCTGATACAAAGTGCAATCTGAAACAAACAAAAAGTGCAGACCAAGTGTACGGAGGAAATGTTTTGCTTCTACTAATAAAAGACATGTTTTCGATCTCACCTACCAATGCTTTTTACGTTTTAGTCACTAATCTGTCTAACAGCATGTACCTATGATGCTTCTAGCGACAAGGTCAGGCAAAACCTTGCTTGCCTTACAAAACCGCATCTAAACCAATTCAGATGCGTAAAAAATAAAACATACCGTCAAAATATTGCTTTGGAATCTATACGTGGGCTGTAGGATGTTGGCTGTTTACAGATCAACGTATCTGTAATTACACTGATTCATAAAGGACATTTAAATGTAAACTTTACTTAAAGGATGTTTAAAGAGCTTCTGATATCTATAATATCACCGTTAATAGGCAGTGTGCATTGTCAGATTTCACCTGTATATAAAACTGATGTTTACAAAGTTACAAACATGTCTGACGGTTTGGAGATTTTCCGCTTTCCAGGAATACTTGGCGTGTTAAAGTAACGCAACCTTCCTTTATTATTTTTATTACGGTTTTAATTCCCTTAACGTTGATTTTTTATTAACACAGGTATTGGGTGTCCGCATCAGTGCCTTTTTGTGAGTGGTCGACAGTCATTCTTAGTTTTTGACACCTTTTATGCGATAGGTAACCTGCTCTAGATCCTTACGGACGGCCTGTTAATCCGTACGATTTTAGACATGCAATAGAGAAATGAATAGCAAGGAATCTCAATCCCATACAGAATCAGCTAGCATCACACAGCCATCGAGACATCGTAAAATCCAATGACGCGTCAAATATCTTAACACTACCACCATGGTGATTTTCATGCTAAATGCCTCATCACTTTTCCCAAACGTTCTGGTCACCTGCGGATTCCCATCGAACAATGATAAATAGGAATGTTGATGAATACGTTAAAGCATTTTTATGAAAATTAAAATTAAACAAAAAGTTCCTTTTTGATAAGCAAGTGAACAACTAAATAAGCAGCGTTTCCACGGGCTCGTCTTTTAGACCTGTCATAGCGATGGCTTCATGTGTAAGTTAGACACATGTCAATCAGGCGATCAGATGAAGAGGCTCTTACGCTACGGTCGTTGAAATTGCCGTCCCAGAAACCAGCGTAGTTACGAATTAGACACATCTGTTGATCAGGTTCACGTTGGAGATGGAAACTGCTGGTTTGCATCTTTTCTTAGACGGCCTTTGAAACAGAAGTACTGGAGAAGTGTCCGATGGAACGAAAGGAAACCGGATCTGTATCATAAACGGTAGATTCGTCATCTCATGAAGTATTAAACTCAGTTTTAAAATGTGTCCTTTATTAGAAAGGATTACTGAAATTGGCTTTTAAGATCAACTGTTGCGGGCAGATTTCTGAATTCCGGTTAAACTTTATAAGGCAGGACATCTACGGCAGTCTTCAAATTAATTTCGTTTTTATCGAAAGAAATTATATTTTGCCCCCCGATCAGTCCAGGTGACATGAGCCTCAGGTTAAAACACCTAATGCTCTCTGTGGTATTTTGATTAAATTGTCATTTATTGTAGCTTCCACTAAGGAGTTCTAAACGGAGGCCTCATTTTGCTCTGCATTATTCTCCCTGAAAATTCTGACGGCGACTTGTTATCCTACATTTCCTTTTGACTGACTATCTCTCTATTCTAAACGGTGCTTTAATAATTACCAAGTCTTTTAATTTCTTCAAATGTCATCCAGTATTCGATAAGTATTAACATTTCGCGCAATGCAGAAAGCTCTCATTGACCAAGACCGGTCACTCATGTTCCTACGGGTACTGCTAATAGCACAAATGGCTGGGGTGTATCGATTTTCATAAACAGGTATAGGTTCCACTGCCGCTTACCGGCTTGGCATTATTCGAAGTGTCGGTGATAACACATTTGTTAAAGTGGACACTACAAAACACTTGTCTTAAGACAGACTAAAAGTCAAAATGTAATAGAACTTTAGCATATTAAGTAGTTTTAAACTAGTGGGACACCAGCTATTGACAATTGTTTTTATCCGGCATTATACTAAACCACTATTTAATAGGAAACCCATTGTGCCTCTTGTTTCCACGTTTGCTTACTGTGATAAAGAAAACCAGCTCGATATGTGTAAAATGTCCAAAATTTGCCAGAAATATAAGCGCATACAGTTGTGAAACAGACTACTGATTGCCTGTTGTGAATATAAGGACAGTTCAGTTGAATGTGTCCTAAGATGATGACGGTAGGTAAACTGAGTCAGGCATTTGCAAACCTTCACAGCAGATTTGTTAACTGATGGCTAGACGCGACTTGCTGATTCCTGCAGTTTTTTCTCGATGTCAAACCTATGGTCAACTTATGAACTGTTAAAAGACAGAAAGGCGTTACAAATGCGTTGTTTCGGCAGCAACACGCACTTATCCGCTATTCGTGACCGTTTAATCAGCAAACACTGGGGCACCAAGAAGCGTTTAGAATGATATGCAGCATGTAAAATAGAGGTGGTGGAAAACGTCTAGGGGCGAGCGAACAAAGTTTACTGACGATTGAAGTTGTGAATTTTTTTAAGGTGATAAGGACTGACATATGCTTACCATATGGTGGGAAAAACAGATGTTTAGGACAAACTACGCAGAGGCAAAATAAATTTCACTAAAGTTGGAAGAGTTTTTATACTGCTTATGGAAAATAAGAATCTACTTGTTATATTCTTTCGCTCAAAAATATTGTACGACAGAGAATCGTTACGATGACCGCGGTATGGAGGCTTTATAAACTATTTTGCTAAATAATAGTTCCATTAATGCTCACATTTTAGAAAGATGCACAGTGCAAATAGATATAGTACCGTTTATTGCAATTGGGCATGGTCCATTTTAGACTGAAAACAGGCAATCAAGTTTTATAAGTTGAGGAGACGGATATTGCTGTGGAGGGTCTTTTCAGAACTTATGTTTTTAAAGCAATATGTGAATAGAAGAAAATATTCAAATTCTACCCAGACTCCCGCAGGCATTTAGCGAAAACAAATAATTGTACAAAAAGCATAAAAACATGCCCCAAGACGCATTTGAGCAAATAAAAAATCATACCACCGAAAGCATGTGTGTTTATTTGCTCAGGAGACATGCGATTCGGATAAAATGATCAGTTGTATGAACAGTTAGCTAACGAACATTATGCAACTTAGTCGGCATTGGGACGAAACGCCGGAATGATTCAGGCTATTGGGTGCTTAACAATGGAAGGTACGTTATCTGGCTGCATCAGACGCTTGTAGTTTTTGATCTTTTCAAAATGGCTTCCGAAATTCTGGAGCTTGTGATATGTGTGTATGCATTCATAATCTAAGCATAATATATCTTGATCACCTATTCGCGGTTATTTAAATATGGCATTAAAAAAGGCGTAAGAACTCATTTAAACCAGACGGCAATCTAATGTAAAACAGCAGGCCAATTTTTTTATCAAACGATTATCATCACAATCACATGTATATCTATTATTGCTGGAATCCAAAAACGGTGGCATTTTCTCAGAGATAGAAACTTGCAAAATATGTTTTTATTTTCAGATATGATTTTGGACTCAAATATCTCTCAACCCGGTACTAGGTTCCATATAGTTTTTACGTAAACATGCAAATGCCCTACAACCCTTTTACCAAAGACAATACAAGCTCCAATGGTGCTCTCAAACTGCCGCCTTTTAACAGCCTCGATGACATCCGAGGAACCTGGTATTTTTTATAATCTACTTTGGCCTTATAGAAAAGATACCTCTGCAACAAAATAACGAATATTCTATCCCACTTTACTACTTCTTTAATCAGCAAGCAAAGTTATCAT
>CACRXP010001458.1:52943-69004 GCA_902702965.1 Spirometra erinaceieuropaei | reverse complement strand
GTGGAATTGAGCCATACTTTTAAATTTGCAAGCAAAATTATTAAATGCAGAGACATGACGTTTTATGAACGGCAATTTCACGATATTAAAAAATCTCACAATTAAAAACTTTTTGAAACCCAATTATACCCTTCCTTCAAAATAAAATGGAACGAAAACGTGATTTCCAACAGAATGAGTAGAAAAATGAATATTTTTATGCATGATTTCCTTGAAGTATAAAAGACTTTTTAAGGGCATCGAAAATCAATGAGAAAATGTATACTACTTAAGTAGTCATTTATTACAAAGTGTGGTTCCTGCATGCAGTTGAAAATAAGTTTGTTAAAAGCCGGCTTCTTGAGGTATCTCAATTCTGATAAAATTATATTGCAGGACAAGTAGTTTTACAACGCTACTTAATTAATCTTTTCCAAACGAAAACGTATTTCGGAATTTCGGTTGATATTTCATGAGTTAGCCCACCTACTGTACGTATATATGTATACATACTAGAAGACGGGCATCCCAAGGAATGTAATTTGAAATAGGTGAGATTCTTTGGGAATAAAACAACCTTTATGGCCGTGAATGCCTGGAAGCAGTGCATTCGGATGAAGCGTGCATCAGTTGGCACATCAAGTTCGATGTCATTTAAAAATTTCTCAAGGACCAATGGAAGCGAGCGCAACCAAAGGCGAAGGGAATGATGAAACACAATTCACGCGCATTGGTGCAGGCTTCGGCAAATCACGGAATCATTTGCTCGACAAGGTTAAATAGTTAACTGTTTTTGTACATGTCTGACGACGAGTTGGTGGGCAACTCCCATTTCTGAACGTCCTTGTGTGCGGAAAAACTGATGGATCCATTCAAATTTCAGTTTGTCGCAAAAAAACATATTTCAGGGTCATCCTACATTTTGAGAGTAGCCATCTTATCTTCCACAAGAGGATTACTGTCTACAGCCTGCTAGACCGAGCCAAATCACACTGCTCTGATGAAGAAAGTTATCAAGCAGAAGTGAAATAACTTTTCAAATTATTTTCCCACAACGGGTACCCGCGCAACGTTGTACTTCATTGCATGAAACATGAGTTAAAACAGAAAGCTATTTCGAAAAATACGACCATCCAGACACCAAAAGCTTTACCTGGCGGACTATCCCATACGTGAAAAATGTATCTGAACTCGTCGAAAGACAGCTGAAAAAGCATCAAGTACAAGTAGCACACCAACCTACAACCACCTTACGTACACAGCTTGTACACCCTATGGACAGGGTTGGCTATCCTGATAGAAAAGGTGTTGTCTACAAAATACCATGTTCCAGCTGCGATGCCGTCTATTGTGGCCAACCCGGGAAATCTGCCTTTACCCGCATGCATGAGCATCAGTTAGCAGTGAAGAGACGAGGTCAACTATCTCAGGTGGCTATTCACAAACTGGAGACTGGACACAAATTTGCATGGGAGAACGCTCGCAATGTTGGCACCTGCCCAGTAAGGAAGGACCGCAAATTCCTGGAGGCAATGCATTCAGATGAGACATGCCTCAGTAGGCATATCGTTTTAGATGCTACATACAAATTTCTCAAGGACAAATGGGGTCGAGCTCAGCCAACGCCGAGCCGATGACACAAAACAATTGACGTGCATTGGTGCAGGCCTCGGCAAACAATAGGATCACTTGTTCGACATGGTTAAATATTTAACTGTTTCTGTGCATAATTCACAAGCCTGACGACGAGCCGGAGAACCAGACTCGAGAATTTACGCATTAAAGGTTATTATCTTCCCAAAAAATCTTACCTATTTTCAATATATATAAGGCGAAGGCTCGTCGGAAGACCGAGATTTGCTTGTGAATTTTTAAGTCGGTTACACCCACCTGTCGTCAGAGAAAAGGTATACTGGGGAGAAGGATAATTGGACTAGGGCGCTGGGAGAAAATCGAGTGCGACTATCCCTCTCCCCACTACTCATTTCGTTCGACGACGGGTTGGTGTAACCAACTTGAAAATTCAAAAGTACCTCTCCATCTTCCATCGAGCCTTCCCCTTTTGTTATACATCTCGAAATGCGTACTACCTCCGTTATTCATATATATATATATATACATTCATATATGAAGAAAGAAGGCTCGGCGGAAAAAATCGCGTTGTACTCGAGCCTTCCGTCTCGAGCCTACTGTCTTCATCATATTATCTCGGAATGCATACTACCTCAGCTATTCAACATTCCTATGTGTAATGTTATTACCGAGAAAGACAAGGGAGACTGAAATCGCCATTTCTGCCTTGTTGGCCGTCGTCAGTCAGTCATAACTAACCCTTAAGTGTGGAACACCCTTGCTCGATCCCGGGACCTGGTAGGTCGTAGGATCGAACCCCGGGTGTCCCACACTTCTGGGACAGTGTTCATATATACGTATATATGCACACGGACACGCGATCCACTGGCGGGCATGAAAACCCCTATAAGGCCAAATTCAGGAGCATTTTGATAGAACATAATGCCTATTGGTGGTAGTCTGTGTAACGAAAAGTAGGCGAGCAGAATACTGCATTCAAACCCTACTAGGAGAGCGAGGTCGAAACATCGCCAGATAAGTGGGCCCGCATCCTTACGACCCACGTCGCACTAGACAATTTTCTTGCATGAAAATTCTCACTGCTGTGATCTCTAAAGGAGCAGATTTTGATTAGTGAGGGCTGAGTGACCGGCAAATGTGTGCGGTGTACAGAATAATGCTTTGGGACACGACAGCCAATTCGCAAATATCTAGCTACGATTTTCTCGACTTTATGCGGCAATTGGAGTAGGGTGGGTGTGACCGATGAAGGTGTGGCCAACGACACCCAAGTGGCCCCCTCACTGCACACGCCCAAGTCACCACTGAATCGACGGTGTTCCTTGTGCAGGGCAGATAAATTATCGGCCGAATGGTAGCTCGAACGGGGGGTTGCTATGTGCAAAATTTAGGCCGCAGCATTGTGAGAACCGGAACTAATGACATCGGCGTGCATAGTTGCCGAATTTCTGCAGTGTGATGCGCGAGACGTGTGTCGTATGAAGCACAATCCGGAGCACTTGGATGTGATTCCCACAAAGGCGTTACAGCTGAGAGGGCAGGCCGACGTCTGCATGTACTTCAGTGTTGTCTTTTTAGAACTTTCCTAATCATCGTTTTAGGCCGCCTTGTTAACGCATCTGCTCCCTCGTATGATTTTATGACTGCAGCAGAATTTGTTGCAACGCGTCCCTACACACGATAGGCCGAGCTCCGTCGAACGAGTGCAGCTACTCCTTCTCCTCTTATTCTTCTTCCTCCCTCCTTCTCCTCCTCCTCCTCCTCCTCCTCCTCCTCCTCCTTGTCTCTAGTCTCGATATAGTCTCTGGTTGCAGATGTTTGGGAGTCAACGCGTAATGTATTTAAACTTCGTTGTGGGAGTGCTTGTATTGCCATTTCGCTCTCACCCTCCCCCCCTTGTGGAATTGCATCCTAGCCGGCTTCACGAGTTCGCTGACTTCAGCAGCAGGGCTTTCAATTTCTAAATTGCCCTGTCAACACACGTACTGATCTGTTTTCCCTGACCTAGGGCTAGAGAGTTCGCGAGTGGATGATAACCTTGCTTTTGTTCTACCACAATCAAGGCAGTACATCTGTGCATTTAACTGGAATTATCACTGATCCCCTTTTCAATGAGTCCCCAGTTATTCGCGCAAACCCTGTCTTTGGCCAATAAAAGTGAGCTGCATGTAACACTAGACTATCCAGTCTAGTTAGCTCGAACGAGGGGTTCACTCGTGCACAAATTTCGGCCACAGCAGTGTGCGAGCCGGAGCCAATGACATCGGTGCGTAAAATTTCCGAATTTTCGCAGTACGACGCAAGGAGTCGTTTGTCTTAGGCTGCCGGAGCTGCCGACGAGTGCATGTACTTTAGCGTTGACTTTTTAAAAATATCTTAGTAATTGCTTTGAGCCGCCTTTTCAGTGCATCAGCGTGTGTTAGAACGCATCCTTACACACGTCAGACCTCCTTCTCCTTCTCTTCCTCCTCCTCCTCCTCCTCCTCTTCATCCCCTTTATCTCGGTATATTTATTTGGTTGTGCATAGTTGGGAATCAGTGCGTAGTACATTTTAAGTTCGGTTTAGGAATATTTGTATTGCAATCTCAATCGATTCCACCGGAGGTAATGTTTGCCTCTACTTCACTTCGCAATTTGCGTCGACCGGACAAATACGATGCTGATTTTGATTTCTTTTCGGGGTGTATGGGTGTCCAGTTGTGGGCCCACGTGATGGTCGTAGAAGGTTGCCCACTTGCTCGCAGGTATTGACTACGGTTAGCCTCCATTAACTGACACCCAACTCTCAACTGTGCCTTCTCAAAGCTGGGTTCTGCCCAACGGCCTCATCCCGGTATCCTTCTTGACCGCGCATCCTGTCTGTTCTGTCAAATAACTTATAGTTTTGCGGTATCACATAGGGTGTACAAAAATGTGATTTTGAGACTGGATTTGCGCATCGACCGGGCTGGACAACGCGTCTATATTGCATGCAGCAAATAAATCCATTTCCATATTACTGGGGGCAGCTGACGCGAATAAATTCATACTGATGAAACTGGGAAACAAGTCAGGTGGGTTCACAAGAAAACCACTAAATTGCCATGGTAGGGGGCGCTCACCGATCGTTCTTACGGAACTCATTCGTTCCGTTGTGCCTTAGGGGCTCTCTCTCGAGCCCAACCAGCAGCCGCACAGCGGCGCATGATATAGGCAGAATGGTTTCACCGACAAAGACAAGGGAGACTGGAATGACCAATTCTGGCTTATTAGTCGTCGTGAGCAACTCATACCCAACGCGTTCCATAAGAACGATCGGTGAGCGCCCCCTACCATTGTATATTCCCGATCGAAACCGACAGGGCAACGGATTCGTGGCCCAGTGCTTAGAGGCGTGGACTTCTAATTAGCAGGTCATGAGTTCGAGCCTCGCATGTTCCACACCTCGGGGTCGGGTATGACTGGCTGACGATGGATAATAAGCCAGAAATGGCCATTCCAGTCTCCCTTGTCTCTGTCAGTAATAACATACTGCATTAAATAACCGCTTGCTAGCCGTTTTTGGAACAGCTTTTACCTTGAAATCTACGGTGGCATTGGGCCAATCGGACTGACAGATTTCGCCCCAGTTGTGGAGGCGTCAACTTCAAATTGTAGCTTAGTCGGTGAGCATATCGGTCAGTTGCACGAACATAAGGCCCAACGAGAACAATCAATGTTTTAGCTGAAGGCGTCTCCTGGCGGTATTGAGTTTAAATAATTTTGGAGTCGTCCGAACTCAAGTTGGGTTCTGACCAATGGACAACTACCATTGGACTCAGCAATCGCCTACGCCTCTTGCCATCTTGTACTTATTGACCGGTATATCGCACTGTGTTACACAGTACAGTTTATACTATGTTATAATCTAGAAACTGTATATATACTGCATAACCCTAAACCTTCAACAGCTACGAATCGAGCACATAAATCCATCGTATGAGTAATCACTTACCATTGTTGGCACGGTATTTTCATCCCTGTAAGCCGACCTACTCAAGGATTTTGACGTGCACCACCGTTATATGATCACGCTGGCCGTATCGCCACACACATCGTGCAGTCTGTTCAGGGACTGACGCTGCGCTATTGATTTGTTCTAGTTGGATTTGACGATCGGACAGCTGATCAATAAGTCCAATGATTAAGGTATCTTTCGAATTTCGCGGCTGCGGAAAATTCACGAAATCCAGCCTTCTGATTGGCTCACTTCCGTCGTGCATTTCAAGGTTAAATTAGTCCCCAGTATGGGGAGCAAGTGTGGGACAGGTGAAAACATTAACACTGGGTGGTATTCTACCGATTTTACTGTGTATGCATATATTAAGGAAAAGAAAAGTTTGGTGGCTGGGTTCGGGCACAGTGCATGCAGGTAAGAGGTGCGTGACGGGTGTCGATGGGTTCTCCGCATTGATCAACTTTATACTGTCGTGAATCGTAAGTTGTACAACAAGATCAATCCAGGACTTGAAGACAGGTTTTCACTGAGGAGCTGGCCGTTGACGGCGTTGGTCCACGTCATGTCTCTCGTTATGCTCGTAACGACTGCCTGATTGAGAAACTCGGAGACATGCATTCACAATTCGGTTTCCCGATGTGGTCGCCCCACCATAGTTGGGTCTGCATTTACATCACATAGATATCCAGCATGCCAGTTAAAGTAAGGATCCGGACGTCCGGACTCCATTCCTGCCACTTCATTATCAACAACCCTCGGAGACAGCTTGGATGTATGTGGTTTGGCTTTCTCGTTGGACCCTGCTGGATTGTCCATGGCCCACCCAGCAGGTTGCGCTTAAAGTGCGCCGGGTAAAAGCGGAACCACTCTGGCTCATGATACAGTGAGTGACCGATCTCATGAAATGTTGGCTGAAATTCTGAAATGCGTTTTCTAGTAGGAATGAATAATTAGGCGTGGTTGTATTGCTGATTATCTTCTGGTATAATCCTATAATATTTTAGATTTGGCAAGATTTCAGCTTTTGGATACATTGCTTTTCAATCTCCTGTAGAAACCATACTTGGTAAAAAAAATGACTACTTGAGTAGCAGACATTTTTCCCGTTGGTTTTCGGTGTTCTTCCAAATTCAAATATATCTTATAGAAACCATTAACAAAAATATGCTTTCTTTCAGACAATTAGTAGAGAAACACGTATTCTTTATATGTTACACTCAAGGAAGGAGTGTAATTAGGCTTTAACAAAGTTGTCTAATTGCCGAATAATTTGAAGCCTGATCATTCGTTGCATTAGTGCTCAGTGATTTCAGTCTACAAGGTGTATGCGTTCCGCGTAAAGAAAATCACATAATTTTCTATGCCTTTAAAAAGACATCATACAGAGTCCAGAACATTTAGCAATGGATGCGGACTATGTTGTATATTTCATGAGGAGCTGTGGTAAACGACCAGGTACGATGTTATGTGAATGGACATTGCTCGGTCTTAAAACATCTCATAATTGGAAACTTTTTTAAAACCTCTCCGAGTATGGAATACTCAGACGACGTGATTCTTTATCAAACGACTGAAAGAAAGCATATTTTTGTTCATGTTGTCTATAAAATATATTTAAATTTTCGAGACCATCGAAAACCAACGGGAAAATGCATGCTACTTAAGTAGTCATTTTTACGGAGTACGGTTTCTACAGGAGATTGAAAAGAGGTGTATTCAAAAGCTGACATCCTTCCGAGTCCGAAATATTATAGGATTATGCCGCAAGATAATCAGTATAACAACCGCGCCTAAGTAATCCTTCCTAGTTGAAAACGCATTTCAGAATTCCAGCCAACATTTCATGAGATCGGTCACTCACTGTATGTGTTTACCGGACTGCGCTAGGCCAGCGCGAACTCAGCCGTTTTGGCACGCCTTCGGGGTGCCTCTGCACGCCATACCAGCAGTTGTGCCCAATCCAATTACCACCTGCCTGGCAAGCTCGAGCGGCCCACTGGTGCATAAGAGCGGGATTCACATCGACAAAATCAGTCCTCGCAGCACATCAACGTAGGCCTCCTAGCCCCAAGTCTTACGCGATTGAACCTATCGCGACTCATTTATAGTCTTTGCTTGGAAGATTTCCCATTCAGGTAGTAGCACGGTACGTCTTAGTGGCTGCTTCACAGCGTGATCTTTATGGCACTCACTGGTGTGTGTACATGACCCTAGTCAACTCTTTTATAGCCGTATAATCGTAGTAGGCACAAAGCCCGTGTGTGGCACGCGTAGAGTCGACTTCAGCCACTGTACACGAGCCTGATCCCTCATGACAGCTCCCTGAGAATGAAGCGTAACTCGCACCGATCTCGTTTAGCTATCATTGTTCTAAGAAACAGGTTCTCACTGAGTGCTGAGATGTGCGCAGTGCAATCATTCGGAAGGGGCAGGACAGTATGAACGTGGTTGATGTTGATGTTCAACGTTCACGCGTCATAGTCATAGTCGGCGTGATCACCAGCATTTATTGAGAATGCACTGCCTTGCCCATGTGTGGAGGGTGAACAGTGCTTTCTTGCCTGAGGTCTCTTAGACAGTCCAGGCGGCATTTGAGTTTCACTACAGACTATGCATTTGGTTTAGTCGAAAGACAGTCCGAGCCGACCGCACGGTTGTGTACCTCTTGCTACAGGTCTTTTCTAGTCATGAGGGCGAATTGGATGATGGGAGTTCGGACGTCCGGAATACCTTCCTGCCACTTCATTATCAACAACCCTCGGAGACAGCTTGGTTGGTGGTGGTTTGGCTTGTTCGTTGGACCCTGCTGGATTGTCCATGGCCCACCCTGCAGGCTGCGCTTAAAGTGCGCCGGGTAAAAACGGGACCACTCTGGCTCATGATACAGTAAGTGACCGATCTCATGAAATGTTGGCTGAAATTCTGAAATGCGTTTTCTAGCAGGAATTACTTAGGCGCGGTTGTAATGCTGATTATCTTCTGGCATAATTATATAATCTTTTAGATTCGGCAGAATGTCAGCTTTTGAATACACTGCTCTTCAATCTCCTGTAGAAACCACACTTGGTAAAAAAATGACTACTTAAGCAGCATACATTTTTCCCGTTGGTTTTCGATGTTTTTGCAAACTCAAATATATCTTATAAAAACCATAAACAAAAATACGCTTTCTTTCAGTCAATTAATAGAGAATCACGTCTTCTTTAAATTTTACACTCAAGGAAGGAGTATAATTAGGCTTTAACAAAGTTTTCTAATTGCCGAATAATTTGGAGCCTGATCATTCGTTGCATTAGCGCTCAGTGATTTCAGTCTACAGAATGTATGCGTTCCGCGTAAAGAAAATCACATATTTTCCTATGCCTTTAAAAAGACATCCTACAGAGTCCAGAAAATTTAGCAATGGATGCTGACTATGTTGTATATTTCATGAGGAGCTGTGGTAAACGACCAGGTACGATTCTATGTGAATGGACATTGCGCGATCTTAAAACATCTCATAACTGGAAACTTTTTTAAAACCTCTTCGAGTATGGAATACGAAGACGACGTGATTCTCTATCAAACGACTGAAAGAAAGCATATTTTTGTTCATGTTGTCTATAAAATATTTTTGAATTTGCAAGATCATCGAAAACCAACAAGAAAATGCACGCTACTTAAGTAGTCATTTTTACAGATTACGTTTTCTACAGGAGATTGAAAAGCAGTGTATTCAAAAGCTGACATCCTTCCGAGTCCGAAATATTATAGGATTATGCCGCAAGATAATCAGTTTACCAACCGCGCCTAAGTAATCCTTCCTAATTGAAAACGCATTTCAGAATTCCAGCCAGCATTTCATGAGATCGGTCACTCACTGTATGTGTTTACCGGACTGCGCTAGGCCAGCGCGAACTCAGCCGTTTTGGCACGCCTTCGGGGTGCCTCTGCACGCCATACCGGCAGTTGTGCCCAATCCAATTACCACCTGCCTGGCAAGCTCGAGCGGCCCACTGGTGCATAAGAGTGGGATTCACATCGAGAAATCAGTCCTCGCAGCACATCAACGTAGGCCTCCTAGCCCCAAGTCTTACGCGATTGAACCTATCGCGACTCATTTATAGTCTTTGCTTGGAAGATTTCCCACTCAGGTAGTAACACGGTACGTCTTGGTGGCTGCTTCACAGCGTGATCTTTATGGCACTCACTGATGTGTGTGACCCTAATTAACCTTTTTACAGCCCTATAATCGCAGTAGGCACCAAGTCCGTGTGTGGCTCGCGTAGAGTCGTCTTTCAGCCACTGCACACGCGCCTGATCTCTCATGACGGTTCCCTGCGAATGAAGCGTCATTCACACCGATCTCGTTTAGATGTCGCTATTCTAAAAAAACAGATTCTCACTGAGTGCTGAGATGTACGCATTAAAATGATCCAGTTCTCGTGCGAGTACCATCATTCGGAAGGGGCAGGACGGTATGAACGTCGTTGCTGTTGGTGTTCAGCGTTCACGCGTCATAGTCAGCTTGCAGACAGCGTGATCATCAACATTTATTGAGGAGGCGCTGCCTTACACCTGTCTCTGTGTGTGAGGGTGAACAGTGCTCCGTTGACTGAGTCCAGGCGGCATTTGAGTTTCACTACAGACTATGCATTTGGTTTAGTCGAAAGACAGTCCGGGCCGACTGCACGGTTGTATACCTCTTGCTACAGGTCTTTTCTGGTCATGAGAGTGAATTGGGTGATGGCAGTTCTGGCCGGCCTCTGACTACGCGTGCCACAACACGGCTGGTCCGTGACTGGATCAGCCTCCACACGAAGCTTCACTGAGCAAGGGAAACTCCGCCGCGTGCACTCAGCAGTTTTTGAAATTTTTGTGCTGTCGCGTGACAGACTAACCGCCACGCTCTCCGTTGAGGAAGATATCGCCCCTGCGAGGCATACCCCGTTCAAAAGAAGAACTGGAACTTGTCTCTTTGCTTCTATCGAGATGCCCTATGTCTCTTCCCCCCTTCCCCCTCAAATTTTTGCCCGTTAAATGGCTTATCTTCCGAGCACAATCATGCGATTCCTCCAGGCTGAAAACCGTTTTCTTTACTCCTCTGTCTTTTGACTAAATCTTAGTCGGAAGTGACTTTTATGCGTCTTCTTAAAACGGGTATCTATGCGTGGATGCCAAGCATGGCTTTCAAGTTAAATATCCCTTCTATACCTTTCGTCTTGAACATTTTGACCATGGCCAAAAGCAACCAAATTTTTGCTGTCTATGTTAATTGTCCTCGTGAAATCGCCGTACCAAAAAAAATAATTCATCTTGTTCCCACGCTTTCATCTGCCGGCTTGTCAGACAAATTTCTGTTGGTTGCATTCAACCCGATAACTTTCTTTTTGTCATTCGAAATCCTCATCCCACTAAATGCATAACTTCAAACGGTGAGATGACGTGAAATCGTTCACGCGCGTGAAGTCTGTTTTGGGGACTGAATCCGAGATGGTTCCCCACACAAAACACTGGACTTCATGATCTCTGTCGCTCATATGGATGAGGTGTTTTGGGCAGGAATTCAATATGCGACCTCATCCAGAATACGGAGGATATGTTATCGTGTCTTACGGGACCGGTTGAAGTAGTGGTTATATGGGTGGGACTAGTGGATGAGAAAGAGAGTGGTGAAAATGATAAAGTTTTGGTAAGAAGTTCTAATTCCGTGAATAGGTTCAAATAGATTCGTGCATGACCTTGAAAGCGACGGGAAAAATTTCATACTAACGAAATATAACACCAAAAAACCAAAGGGAGCCAAATATAGCGCCTGCACAATAAGACGCCAGGTTCAGAGATCAAAGCAGCGAAATAGCCAATAGAAACCCAAGGAAGAATGACGTTGGCGAACCCCATAAGAGTAAAGTCGGAACTTTAACCCAACGGTACGACATAATGATGCAGAACAGCAGAATACAGGGAAGCCGCCAAAGTGACCTGGTAAAGTTTATTCATTAGCATGTATACCAATCGACAAATAAGCTAAATGTGATATTTAAGCGAAAATTCATGTTATCTTGAAAAAGGCAGCCAGTGTACCCCAAAGTAAACAGCACTAATTCCGTAAGAATCAGCAGCCAGTATTAAGTAAAATGTAGGGCTTGGTTGTATATTGCATCCTTTGCGTGTTTTGCGATATAACAGATTTTACTCACCTTGATCTGGACGCCTAACCGTAAGTACTTTAACTCCCGGCTTAGCTAGGAACTGCTGAATTTTATTCTGAAAAGGCAAATTCGTTGTGACATTCTCTATTGCGTTCTGTGAAAGAACAGGAGAAAATCGGTTTGAAAATTATGAAATTATTTGAAATTTCCGTACGAATTGCTGTGGGCTTGCGTGAATGGGAGGGTAAAACAGTAGAATCTGTTTAGAGGGGTTTTGGTCGGAAAATGCTGCATAATATCGAGACAGACAACTCTTAGTTTGATCACCGTATTTGATGTGGCGTTCATCAAATCTAATTATGCGGTGTTTGTTCTTTCGTCGATTTCTGTGTTGTTCTATTCGTACACCAGAATACTTACACTTCCAAAGACGATTCAGCAAACGCGTGTCTTTGGAAAGCTGCGTTTATGGCCTGAACAGGGCTTCGGGCAGTTAGTGTTAGGGGGAAGTGATCAGTTCGATATTCCCCGTTCAAAAAGGTTTGGGAGACGTTGAAAGTCACCCGGATTAATTTGTTACAATGCTAGATAGCTTGCTGACCACAAGTGGATTGTCTAAGGGCCACGGCAGTTGTAGTGTCTGGATGAACCACTTTCGTGCCAAGAGGTCCGCACTGCCTAAATCAAGTGTCATTGGGTTCACTGTGACAAGCACGGGCTTTTGTAGTCGCTCATGATAGTGCAATGGCAGGCTTCCGTCTGTCGGCAAGATCTGGTTGACGCTCGCTCGGTGGCTGGTAAACAGGGATCGTTTTTAGCATTAATAAAGGAATTTTAAAAAGTCAACGCACGCATGCACGCATCGGCAGCTGCCACAGTGCCATCACGGAAAAGGTGTGAAGCCCAATTTCACGCGGCTTGATCTAGAACAAAGGTTGAGCTCGAGCCTTTACCCCTCTAAATGCCGGCCAACTCTTCAGATAGGAATGACTGCCAGAAGACAAAACCCGCTATATGACGCACACACGAAGTGTACTCGAGGCCGAAATGGCGTATCACTTCCGGACTGATAACAGGTGACGCAAAATACGCCCACCCCCTGACTGGATAGTCACGTGTTACATGTAGCGCATTTTTAGTGGACGAAGACGGGGGTTGCACGAATGTCAGGGGACTCATTGAAAAAGCGATCAATGGTAATTCCATCCAAATGGACAGATGTACTACCTTGATTATGGTAAAACAAAAGCAAGGTAGCATCCAATCGAGAACTCTCCAGCCCTAGGTCAGGGAAAACAGATCAGTACGTGTGTTAACAGGACGAGTTAGGAATTGAAAGCAGTGCTGCTGAAGTCAGCGAACTCATGAAGCCGTCTGGGTTGCAACGTCACAAGGGAGGGTGAGAGCGAATTGGCAATACAAGCACTTATAAACCGCGTTGACTGCCAAACATCCGCAACCAGAAAAGTATATCAAGATAAGAGAGGAGAAGAAGAAGAATAAGAAGAAGAAGAAGAAGAAGAAGAAGAAGAAGAAGAAGAAGGAGAAGAAGAAGAAGAAGAAGAAGAAGAAAAAGAAGAAGAAAAGGAGGAGGAGGAGGAGGAGGAGGAGGAGGAGGAGGAGGAGGAAGAGGGAGGAGGAAGAGGAAGATGATGATGATGAAGAAGAAGGAGAAGAAGAGGAGTAGCTGCATTTGTTCGAAGGAACTCGGCCCATCGTGTGTAGGGACGTGTTACAACAAATTCTGCTGCAGTCATATAATCATACGAGGGAGCAGATGCGTTAACAAGGCGGTCTAAAACGATGATTAGGAAAGTTCTAAAATGACAACACTGAAGTATATGCACACGTCGGCCTGCCCTCTCAGCTGAAACGCTTTTGTAGGAATCACACCTAAGCGCTCCGGACTGTGCTTCCTACGACACACCTCTCGCGCATCACACTGCAGGAATTCGGCAGTTATGCACACCGATGTCATTAGTTCCGGTTTGCACAGTGCTGCGGCCTAAATTGTGCACATAGCAACCCCTCGTTCG
This sequence comes from Spirometra erinaceieuropaei, assembly GCA_902702965.1. NCBI lineage: Eukaryota > Metazoa > Platyhelminthes > Cestoda > Diphyllobothriidea > Diphyllobothriidae > Spirometra > Spirometra erinaceieuropaei. The sequence goes on along the minus strand of CACRXP010001458.1, from coordinate 55,288 downwards.
AGCTACCATTCGGCCGATAATTTATCTGCCCTGCACAAGGAAGACCGCCGAGTCAGTGGTGACTTGGGCGTGTGCTGTAAGGAGGCCACTTGATGGCCGTCGACTCCACCTTCACTGGCCACACCCATCCTGCTCCAATTGCGGAACAATGTCAAGAAAATCTGAGCTAGAGATGAGCGTATTAGCTGCCGTGGCCCAAAGCATCATTTTGTATATCGTACTCATATGCTGGTCACTCAGCCCCTACTAATCAAAACTTGCTCGTTCAGGGATCACACTGGCGAGAACTGTCATACAAGAAACTTGTCTTGTACGACGTGGGTCCTAAGGATGCGGGCCAATTTATTTGGCGAGGCTTTGTGTTTCATTCCTCTTTTAGTTCTATCTCGCACTCGAAACCCGGAGGGGATGAATGAATGCGAAACCGGACACAGGGCTGCAGTAGAATGCTCGCAAATTTTCGTTACGCAGTCTGCCATTATTAGCTTTCGTCAATTGTTTGTGTGTCCGCTATCGCTACAAGAAAAAATGCATACCCCCGTGCACGTACATATATATACATATTACTGATAGAAGCGAAGATACGCGTCCCCGGACATAAAAGAGAAGAAGAAGAAGAAGAAGAAGAAGAAGAAGAAGAGAAGATCTCGCGAACCATAGTTATATTGCCCTGACATATATACATATATATAGTAAAGCTAGTATGCCGTACTCCCGAAAAAGATACTAGCCAAAAGCCCAGACTCGTGTTTCGCAGATATTCTGCCGCTGCGTGACACAGCTGCGAGGGGTTCGGCTCATAGTAGGTCCCCAGCGTTCTCTATGCGGTTTTCGGTATGTGAACTCCAGAGAATAACCAAGCGGATAATTTCAGAAATCTCGGTCTTTCATGCCAGGAAAGAGAGCGACAAAACAAGGTTTGTCCCAAGTTGCATCTTCTGCGCTGACCGTCCTAGAGCGCGGGAAGGGAGGCGAAGACAAGGTTTGCGCGAATATCAGGGCATCAATCAAAAAGGTGGTCAGTCATAATTCCATCTGAAGGGTTTGGTGTGCTACCTTCATTGTAGTAAAACAAAGGCAAGTTGAGGATCCAATATAGAACTTTCTAGTCATAGGTCTGCGAAGACAGATCAGTATAAAGGAAGTGGTGCTGGAGTGAACGGGTGTGTGACTCAGATCGTGCGCCACTTATCAAAGTCTGTAAAGCGTGAGAGGACCAGGGGATAAGCACCGATGCCACGGGTAATTATGCTGTTCTGCCAGAGACGAAAACGCAATCAGCATCATACTTGCCCAGTAGACACACATTGAGAAAGGAGTTAGGGGCAAACGTTACCCTCGGTGGAATCGGTTGGGATTTCAGTAAAAAACATCCCTAGACCTAGATTACAATACACTATGCACTGATTCCCAAACACGTTCAACCAAATGGGTATCCCGAGATTAAGTGGGTGGGAGAGGAGGAGGAGGAGGAGGAGGAGGAGGGAGGGGATGAGGAAGAGAAGGAGCAACTGCACCTGCTCGAATTAAATTGGCACAACACGTATAGGAACGCGCCTCAGCAAACCTTAATGCTAATGCGCCAACAAGACATCCCAAAGCAACGATTGAAATACTTTTTCACGCCGCTTAATCTAGAACAAGTGCCGAACCTGAGTTTCAACCCCTAAACGCCAGCCAACTCATCAGATACGAGTAGCTTTCAGGAGACAAAACCCGCTATATGACGCGCACACGAAATGTACTCGAGACCATTGGGCGTATCGCTTTCGCACTGATAACCAATGACGCAAAACACGCACATATGACCTGTTGTTTTTTTACGTCTGCGGTTAATAAAGTAATTTTAAAAAGTCAACGTTTGTAGCTCCTGAAGCTGCAGCGCTTGGAACTGCAAGTCATACTACACGCACACCTCCTTTTGTCGCTCCGCAAAATTCCGAAATTAAACACAGCGATGTCAGTAATTTCGTTTCGCACACTTCTGTGTCCTGATTTGTGCACATGCGAACCCCTCGTTCAAGCCAAATTTTGGCCCGATAACTTATCCGCTCTCCGCAAGGAACACGCACGTTTGACCAGCTGTTTTTTACGTCTGCGGTTAATAAACAACATGAGCGACCGCAGCGGGCAAATTATTTAATCTGGAGGAGATTGAAAACAGCAAGCATGTGGACTCCCACGCTCGCAGTATCTTTTCAAGTTCCGATTTCCGAGCACGAGATCGGTGAAGGAACGGAAGGACTACACAGATGGATCCAATTTTAGTTCAGGCAGACCAAGACTACCAGGTAGGACATATCTGCTGGCAGCGTTTGCAGCTCCTGAAGCTGCAGCGCTTGGAA
>CACRXP010001458.1:0-44118 GCA_902702965.1 Spirometra erinaceieuropaei | reverse complement strand
TGTCGAAATAGAGTCAAGAAAGCCGGCGGCTGGAGAGGCTGCTGGTGGCTGATACGGCGAAAACTCACACCTGTGCGTACCACCATACCCCCTCGTTCACGACAAACACTTGAGCAGTGACAGCTGTAGTATGAGTTGCAATGGCAGCAGGGTTTTCAACCACAACAGCAGTAACTATGGGGGAACGGCAAGGATCCCAATTGGCGGGCGTGAGCATGTAACTGGGTCTGCCACCGCACCCTGACTGTTGGCATTTGTTATGGGTACGCATTCCCGATAACGCCTGCCAGAATCCGATGTAGTCCCTAAGTGTTTGTCCAATTCCTCTACAGCAAAACCTCCACTTGTGGATCGCGAAACCCAACCTCAGATACTTGTTTACTTTCTGAACGAATTAGGAAACACAATAATCGCGCAGATGGGGTAGTGCTTTAGTTGGATTCCATTGTGATAGTTTTAAGCGCCTCGGATTGTTTACCGTGATGAATGGGCTAAAATGTCCCCAAAGTCGATCCCATCCTCTCCTCCCCCTCCGAGACCGCTTTCCGGGCCGCTTATCCATCTGATGCTGGAATTGGGAGCAAGTGGCTCACACATCACACCCCATCACGCCATCACATCCCTCTCCCCCATTTGTGTGGCATTTGTCGTGGGATGCGCGTACGTATGGTGGGACCTAATCCGGTCCGCATGCCCAGTTTCGGAAGCTGGCGAGAGCCACAGAATGTCAATAACAGCTAGCTACACTGGCCAAAATCCTACAGGCATGAAAATCAAAGCAATAAAACTGAACTAAATTGACTGTTCAAATGATACTGTCACTGTGGGTAGACAAGAAATGTCCTATGTCTATGCCATAAACAACACAATTCAGATGAGCAGGCAATAGGTAGTTCTAGATAGGTAACCGCACCATCTATCCGGCTAACCACTCCCCCGATTAGGGATGCACACGGACCTGTTAAAAATCAATCGCGGAAACATCGAAAATACTAGTGACGGACAAACAACCGACTGTATTATGCACTTACTTTGTACATCCCAATGACTAGGTTGATTACGGAGATGCAGGCGATCCCTGCAATGCAGTTTACTGTGGTAAGACTGAGAAAATTACCTGCACACATATACCTTGTGGTGCCTGCAGCAAAGAGACCAGATCGCCCGTTTCAGGTTGCCGTGCATACGCGGATACTGGACACAGGCAGGGCCGACAAAAATAGCGACATCTTGACGTTTTCGGGGTTTTGGCCAACAGAATCGTGTACGCACAAGGTCCCAAAACAGTCAGGCCAAAAAATGCTCTGCAGATACTACTAATGAATAATTTTAAAATGCTACAGATTAATATTTCGTAAATTGTAAGTAGAATTTGCGCACCGGGTTAACGCAACAGGAACTCGGGAGTTCGTTTGGTAAACTACACGACCCAAGATTACCGGACACAAGATTTTATAACCAAAGGCACTGCGACCGTACAAACCTAGACTTCATAAAGTAGCATCCCTCCAGACGAACGTTCAGTACTAGTCTGTTAATATTCTTCACAAACAAAAGCTCTCCGTATATCAGAGTAGATTTGAATAGAAAATGCACATTTAATTGGCCCTGCAAACATTAATGGAAGATATTGTTAAAGACCCTCCCGATATGCCATCAAAAGCCAGTATTTCATTTCATGAGGCGGTTGGCGAGGATGGCTCATAGCTAGAGAAAGCAGACTGATTGAAGAGGTGGTATGGCGACACGGACTGCGCCACACCCGTCATGATTTATAGCACTGATCAGCAAAAGTCGACTTAACTGTCAGAACTGCGGTGCCTGTCGTTGCTCCTCCCGGAATGGATCCTGGTGCCAGCTGAAGGGGTAGAGAGTGCATACGATGGGTGTGTCGGTGGGTTGACCTGGGCGTATTCGAGTGGCTTGAGGGTCGGATTGACAACCCAGTCTGAAAAGCCGTCAGCGATATGGAAGTTGTGCAGAACCAGCTGGCCCCTGGCAAGAGTGCTTTAGCCCAAATACGGCTAATAAGCCAGAAATGGCCATTCCAGTCTCCCTTGTCTTTGTCGGCAATACCATTCTGCCTATATATCATGCGCCGCTGTGCGGCTGCTGGTTGGGCTCGAGAGAGAGTCCATAAGGCACAACGGAACGAGTGAGTTCCGTATGAACGATCGGTGAGAGCCCCCTAACAACATATATATACAGTATGCTACATAGACAGCTCGCTAAGAGTGCAACAGGCCAGACGCAGGCAGCTGTTTCACGGTCGTTACCAATCATCTGTATGTCATAGACCTTATGAAGTGAGGTATATAAGCATGTCAAGTGGGCGTTTGACCCTCACTGTTGTGGTTAGGATTTCACTCGATCCCATTCTGTCCGCCCGCCAGCTTGGTACTGGCGGCAACGAACGCTGTGTTCTAGGCCACATACCGCATATAATACATAGGCAGCTCGCTAAGAGTGCAACAGGCCAGACGCAGAGACGCGAAGAAAAATGAGTCCTTTGGAAAATTTAACAAACTTAGTTTGGTAAATTTTCGACGCTGGTTCCCCAGGTCGTCGTCGTCGTCGTCGTCAGATGTGTAGCAAGTGCGAAAAAACAATTAAAACTTAAACATGCCCGAAAAATCGATACTGCTTTGTCAGTGCTGAGGATGGGTCAATGCTGTGGGCTGATGTCCCGTCCTGATTGGCTATTACCTTTTCCATTTTTCTTTGAGATTTGTGTACATGGCGTCAAGACCAGTGTGTCGGTCGATGCACGACTCATCAGAGTGAATGGCCTCTAGGAATTCTCGGCCTTTCTTATGTGGGCAGCAACCGGCAGTGCGTGTTTTATCCCAAACAAATTTGTTCCCAGTTTAAAGAGTGCACATGACGACTTGGGATAAGTGGTCGCCTCTCTTTACTGCCAACTGGTGTTCATATAGGCGTCTGGAATGGTTTGACTAAAATATACCGCATTACAAGTGCAACGCGGAACCTTATGAACTACTTTTTTTTATCCAAATAGTCGACCATATCCCTAAGATATACAAGCTGGTTGCGTAGCATAATTTTTGGGCCACTTGTATTTGGTGCTTTCTCAGGTGTCTTTCAACGAGTTCACATGCATTATTGATGTAAGAAAGCGTTCGGCAATATTTTGGTTTTGGCGCCTGATCGGAACAATCAAGCCCGTGGCTCAGTGGTTAGTGGCGTTGGACTTCTAAGCAACAGGTCGTGGAATCCAGCCCCAGGTGTTCTACATCACGGGGTCGAGTATGACTGGCGGATGACGGCTTATAAGCCAGAAATGGGTACCCCAGTCTCCCTTGTCTTTTTCAGAAATGTTATTCTACAAATACGTATATAAGTATAGTGCCCCCTAAACGGGCCACGTGGTAGATGCCCGGGACCAACACGGGGGCCATATCGGATTCTGCCAGGCGTTATCGGAATGCGCACATAATGACCTCGGCCGTCCCCCTAGTTCTGTTGTTTTTGAAGATCCTAGTCAGGTGTTTGTTGTGGACCAGGAGGTGTTTTGGTGTACCTTAGTGTGCGTTTACGCCGTGCCAGCCACCTTCGCCTCCCCCCCCCCCTGTCTCCGGCCTTCTTGACTCCGTCCTGAAACCGGTTCCTGGTCGGGTAGGAGGAGGGAGTGCGGCAGATGCTGTACAAGCCTACTATCACTAAACTAATTCACGTGCAAGTCACCGTGCTTGTTTTATCTTGCCATGGAGCATACGGTCGAGCCGGCGTATGTAAGTATAAAAATTGAAACGCGGCCATCCCGCGAAGTGTAATTTAAAATAAGTGAGATTCTTTGGGAACAAACTAACCCTCATTGTTACAAATTCCTGGAAGCAATGCACTCAGATGAGGCATGCATCAATTGGCATACCAATCTGGGTGTCATGTATGAATTTCTCAAGGACAAACGGAAACGAGCGCAATCAATGCTTAGGGGATGACAAAACACGATTGACGTGCATTGTAGCAGGATCCTGAAGGTCATCGCTAGATGTTTGATTGTTTTTGAACATGACCCACAAGTTTGATGCCGGACAGGGGAACTAGTCTCGAAAATATATGCAATATGAGTTATTTTTTACCCAAAGTATTTCGAACACACATATATTATCTGAAGTTCATAGAGAACCATAAGAGGTCCACTGAGGAGTCGAACCCCTCGCAGCTGTATCACGCAGTGGTAGAATATCGGCGAAAAACTTGTCTGGGCTCTTAACTAGTACCTATGTTGGGGGTATGGTATAATACCTTTGCCATATATATACGTATGTAATGGTAGAAGGGCGCTAACCAATCGTTTTACGGAATTCAATCGTCCCGTTGTGCCTTGCGGGCTCTCTCTCATGCCCAACCAGCAGCCTCACAGCGGCGCTTGATATAGGCAGCATGTTATTACCGACAAAAAAGGAGACTGCAATGGCCATTGCTGGCTTGTTAGCCGTCGTAAGCCAGTCATACCCAACCCCGAAGTGTGCAACACCCGAGGCTCGAACTCGCGACCTGTTAGTAAGAAGTCCACGCCTCTAGCCACTGGGCCACGAGCCCGTTGCCTTGTCTGTTTCGATCGGGAATATACAATGGCAAAGGGCCGCTCATCGATCGTAAACATATTATCTTATAAAATCGGTGAGCGCCCCTACCATTATATATAATTATGTACATTATATATTTATATGCCAATGAGGAGAAGAAACCCTCGCAACTGTGTCACGCAGCGACAGAATATTCGCGAAACACGAGTCTGTGCTTTTAGCTAGTATCTTTGTCGGGAGTAGGTCATGATATTTTCGTATATAAACATATACGTACACAGGGGCTATGCACTTATTCTTGAAGGGATAGCGGACACACAAACCACTGACGATAAGATTCTGAAAAATTTCAACAGAACGTGAAGGCTAATGGTAGTAGACTGCGTAGCGATAAATATGCTAGCATTCTACTGCAGCCCTGTTTCCGGTTTCGCCTTCATTCATCCCCTGCAGGTTTCGAGTGCGAGATAGAACTAAAAGGGGATTGAAGCTCGAAACGTCGCCAAATAAGTTGGCCCGCACCCTTACGACCCGCGTCGTACTAAACAAGTTTCTTGTACGACAATTCTCGCTAGTGTGATCTCTGATTATTGAGGACTGAGTGACCGGCAAATGTGTGCGGTGTACAGAATAATGCTTTGCGCCACAACAGCCAATACGCTCATTTTCTCTCAGTTTGTCCTGCAGTTGGAGTAGGGTGGGTGTGGCCAGTGAAGGTGGAGTCGACGGCCATCAAGTGGCCCCCTCACTGCACACGCCCAAGTCACCACTGACTCGACGGTGTTCCTTGTACAGGGCAGATAAATTATCGGCCGAAAGTTGGCACGAACATGTGCACAAATCAGGCCACAGCAGTGTGCGAGCCGGAACTAATGACATCGGTGTGCATAACTGCCGAATTTCTCCAGTATGATGCGTGAGAGGTATGTCTTATGAAGCCCAGTCGGGAGCGCTTGGATGTGATTCCCACAAAAGCGTTTCAGCTGCGAGGGCAGCCAAAGTGTGCATGTACTTTAGCGATGACTTTTTAGAATTATTTTAATCATCGCTTTGCACCGACTTGTTAACGCATCTGCTCCCTCGTATGATTATATGACTGCATCAGAATTTGTTGTAAAGTGTCCCTACACACGATAGACCGAGTTCCTTCGAACAAGTGCAGCTACGCCTTCTCTTCCTCATACTCCTCCTCCTTCTTCTCTATAATCGCGGTATACGTCTCTGGCTGCGGATGTTTGGGAATCAGTGCGTAGTCTATTTTAATTTAGGCTTAGGAATTGTTGTATTTCCATCTCAACCTCATCCTCCCACAGCTCCACAGCTTCTTCACCTTGGGTACTTACAACGTATCATTTGAACTCATCAGAGTTTGGCCATTTGCACTCTTTGTTGAGTTTTTAAGGCCAATTTACCACCAGCTATTAGCCACGATCTTTGCGCACCTGCTCTATGTCGACGTACTGCGACCGCACCAACGTTCAATGAGGTGATACTCTTCCTCTTACACCCACCTCCCTAATCTCAGTATCTGGTTTTAAAAGTTGTAGAGTTGGTGCGTACTGCATTTAGAGTTCATGCGAGGTACACTTGTGTTGGTGTCGCAAACGCGCCTCTAAATTGTTCATCAGAGCATGCCGACTTCGTAGGTGTGACGCTGATTGGGGTTCCGTTCCAGTTGGCAAATGCCAACGCCGAGGCATAATTACACGTACTCACTGCTGCTTTTCTATTGCTGGTGATTTTTACGAAGAGGATCCCTCCGTCCGTACTTTGAAATTGGTCATCTCACAATGCATTGAGTTTGCCTCAAGAATCATCCGACCACTCTGCCTTTTAGGCTGCCTAGCTAATACATGCGGATCTGGCTCAGAATGCTCCATTAAATACTTAACTTGTCGTTGTTCCGCTATTTTCGTCGTCATCGCCTTCCTCCCTGCCACATATATATGTGCACGACTAAAAAATCCAGTCAGGTTCGCTTGTAAACGACCGGTGGGCGCCTCTGACGAGTTTGCCAGCTTGTAACGGCGAAACCTTATGCGCGGTCTCTGTGTTAACCCTAGCCGCATAAAATAAGACTTTTACATCTTCCCATGCTGGTGTCATAGCACAGGATCAAGAAAATGTAGTAACCCTGTGACGCCGTTCAACTGTCAATCTGAGTTTGCCTGAACTCACAAAGGATTCATCGAAGTAGACCTTACTCATTTTTGTAAATCGGAATCTAAGCACAAGTCGGATGCCCGTCTGCTTGTTATCTGAAAGTCTCTTTTATGTGAAAAACGTCATGCTGTCTATTTTGCAGCCTCGAAAAGCGCACAACTTTATCAAGCAATTAGGTTAAATTGTAAATGTCGACCGTCCAACATAGTTAATCCAAATAATGACTAAATTGAGTATTGTTTTACGCAAAGAGAAGCAAAATGATGTATAAAACTACATATATTCATTTGAACTATACATATATACCCGTTCGGGTATATGGTTGCATTTGGAATATTAATAAAGATCTTTTGGCAGGATGGATGCTGATGTTTCACGTATCACCATAACTATGGGGATGGGGTTTTCCAGTTCAGATTAGAAGATATTGCCAGATAGGCGAGTAGTGTGGAAGACCTTCTCAATGGCACAGATGTACGCGGCCGTACGGAAGTCCAGACCAAGATTGTATCGGTCGGCAACCTCCATCATCGCCTGTAGAAAAACCAAAATTTTAAATAATGACATGTGTCAAAGATAAGATACATGAGGTTAAATTAAGCCTTCATCAGAATTACCTTTGCAGCCTTTTCCATGGTGAACTCCAAACCAGAGTTGACGATATCGAGTTCGGATGCGTTCTAAATTTATCACAATGCGTATTAAGGATGGATTTGCTGACCGTTATGTAAGACAAATTGCAAACACCATGAAAGCGGATCGCAAATTTACCTCCATGAATTCACTTAGTTGCTTCGAAGGCTCAACAGTAGTGCTCTTTCCAGAAGACTTCTCCAGAGTCTGCCTGATACTGTCTGTAATGGAAAAAATCCGTTTAGGCGCATTTGAAATATAGTCAACATTCTTCAAAAACGTCCTCCAAATATACGGTTAGTTTGCTTACCTAGCAAAAGCATATTCGACTCCTTTTCATACTTGAATGTCAATCGGCCATAGCTGATGTGATTAAGATTCTTGATCCATTCGAAATAGGAGACGGTCACACCACCGGCGTTCAAGAACAGATCAGGGATGACCATAACATGCCTCTTGAGCAGTTCTTTGTGCGCAAATGGCGTGGTTGGGCCATTCGCACCCTCAGCAACGACCTTTGCTTTGATCTTATCAACATTCTTAGCCGAAATCACGCGTTGCATAGCAGCGGCCAAGAGGATGTCACATGGCTCATACATCAGCTCAACGCGGTCAAAATCTTTGGCACCGGGGAATCCCTTGAGAGTTCCATTTTTCTACAAAATGCAACAGAAATATAGCATAGTTTGAGGTAGAAGTGTTTCTTCCCTCCAGTACTTCACTAGCCGTCAACAGGTAGTCGCAAAATTAACCTACCTCTCGGAATTGGACGAGAGCAGGAATATCAATGCCGTCCTTATTGTAAAGTCCGCAGTCGATTTCAATGATACCAATGATTTTGGCACCAGCTTCATGCAGGAAGATTGAGGAGTACATGCCAACATTGCCAAAGCCCTGGACAATACACGTCTTTCCACGGATGCCAGTGGAGGATAGGCCGCAAGCCCGGCAGTTCTTCTCGCTATCCACGAAGTTCTTGATGCCGAAGTAGACACCCTAAAAAGCAAAAGTATATGAACCATGCAATTGGTTGTATTTTTCCAAGGAAGCAATGTGGCAATCTGCATAAATTAAACATTGACTATGTGATCAGTAGAGAATGTGTTAAGTAAGTACCTTGCCAGTAGCTGGAGTACGGCCCTCAACACCACCCTGTGCAATGGGCTTGCCAGTGACGCATCCAAGAGCATTCAGGTCACCATAGCCTGCAATGGGATAATAAATTTGTTTGATCTCCTGTAGTGGTTGCAATTAATCAACCATGAATTAGAATCAGAAACAATGATATTAAGGATAATTATGTGGGTATGGGATTAAATAAGATGATATTGGCTTACCCGTAGTGTTGGCGTATGTATCAGCAATCCAGGCCATTTCGCGTTCGCCTGTGCCGACATCAGGGGCAGGCACATCGATGGATGGGCCGATGAAATTTTTCTTGCAGAGCTCGAGTGCAAATCGTCGGGTGATTCTCTCGAGTTCACTGAGGGAGTAGTTGCGGGTGTTGATTTTCAAAGCGGCCTTGCCACCACCAAAGGGAACATCAACAAGTGAGCATTTGACGGTCATCAAGCTTGCAAGAGCCATGACTTCACCTCGATCGACGTCGGGGGCAAAACGGATTCCACCTTTGCATGGAGTGAGGTGGTGGGAGTGCTGAGCTCTCCAACCTTGGAATATTTCGTAGGTCCCGTTATCGAGTCTGATGGGGAAGGAGAATTCGTAGACGTTGTCACAGGCTTTGATGGTGCTCAGGATGCCCTTTACATATGTGGCCTTTTCCTCAGCACTGCCTTTATATGGAAGCTGCTCAATAAGCTTCTTTTCGACATGAGGAAGTGCTTCGTCGAAGAACATGCCCACCATCTCGAAGAATGGGGGTTCAACAATGTTGGTAGCAGGCATGGCTATCCGGATGAGTTATCGCTAGAGGTCAAACTGTGCGCTCGAAGGGTAACCTAATGTCACACTAACGTCCTTATATATTTTCATCAAGTCGAATAAACAAACTAGTCATTCAACTGAAGACTCCGCCATGGTAAAATCTTTCATATGAAACCGTGTGTGGAAGAAAGGTATGAGGATTTATTTACAGACGCTTCCTCCAAGACTGGAAGCTGACAACACGAAGTGCTGTATTTGGGCCTTCTCGAGTTTCCCGGTGTCTTTTATAACGTCAGCCATCTTTTTGTTAATAGATGGATGAATGTAAAGTCAAAGCCGTATTGTTAAAGCAGTCTTTGGGTAGTGCATTCGAAAGAGGCATGCAGGAAGAATAATTTAACAGGATAGTTTAAAAGTACTTAAGTTTGCAGCAGACAACGTAGGAAGTGATTAAACACGACAAAATTTCCGTGGGTTTAAACTGCCCTTGTCCAATGTGCTTTGCATACGCATCGTAAATTATTACGATAAATACATTGAGAACGACGGCGGACGTACGAGGCTTTAGAGAGTATCACGAGTACTACTACAAAGGTGAAAATAACAATTTCCTCTAGGCTACCGTCTCGTCTAATAATGATGATACTAATAAGGATAATAATAATAATAAAAATAATAATAACTGTATTTAATGCCAGTTTACAGGCATTCTGGGGGGAACTTTAAACATGAATCCGGCCAACAGTGAAAAAAACTCCTGTCAAAAAGGAATAAAAATATAGTTGATGGTGGTTTTTCATAGTTTGCAGGGTTCAGGAGAGAAAAAACTGCTGCGCATCAAATGCCAAAAGTCAAGAAAGGGAGGGATAGCACTGTATCGGATATTAGTCGCCAATTCTTTTTATGAAGTTGGGGCTGGTCCAAACAGAAGCGCAGAAGAACAGCTGTCGCTGTTGGCCAAAGAAATTGTCCCTGGTGAGACCGGGCATAGAGATCAGAGACCACGAACGCCATCGCTACGGTAGAGTCGATCAGTGGATTCAGCCCCAAAAATTTGTGGGTTTTTCTGAATTCATAGATCGAGTAATAGTTCACGTAAACATAGGATAATTTCGCAGGGTTTTCACACTCATGGGTAGTTTATTCCAAATAGCAATTGCATTTACAGAAAGGAAAAGACGATATTTAACAGTACGTGCAGTGTCGGCTACGTCGGGGGTGGACAAGATGTCTTAAAGTAGTGAATGGGTTAAAGGTATGATTATACAAATGCATTAATAGTAAAAATAGTCCATTTCTTAATCTACGAAACCATAAAGTATCAAGACCTGTAAGCCGGCAACCTTCTTGGTAAGACAGATGTCGGTGTTCCGGGGTCAAAACTCTTTTGGTTAAAAATTATTTAATGGATTCTATTTTCTTCCGCTAAGTAGCAAACATGAGGCTACATAAAATCGAACAGTATTCCAGACCAGGTCTAACGTACATGTTATAAAGGCGCATTCTGATGTCCCTAGTTTTAAAGTTTCGGAGGATAAACCCGATCGTTCTACGTGCTCTGGAGACTATCAGGGCGCAGTGCTCCAAGAGAATGAGACTCTTGGATTATGATACACCCAGTTGCTTAATAACCCTAGGCACATTTATGGCGTGACCTTCGATACTTAGTTGAGGTTGGTGGTCGTCGCCAACCATCATGACTGAGCACTTATGCCAAGAAAGGGAAAGGCGCCATGTGCGGCACCACTGGGCAAAGGCCCGTAGTTCGCTCTTTAGGAGCTCAAGCACGATGTCACGAACTGCCGGCTTATACCTGTCTATGTATATATTTAAAGGGTGAGATGCAGACCTGTTGCACAGTTTAAACTGCCCTTGTCCAATTTGCTTTGGACAAGCATAATAAATTATGATGATAAATACACTGAGAACGACGGCGGATGTACGAAGTTTCAGAGAGTATCACGAGTACCACTACCAAGGTGAAAAAGGCAATTTCTTCTGGGCTACCGTCTCGTCTAATAATGATGATACTAATAAGGATAATAATAATAATAATAATAATAATAATAATAATTGTATTTAATGCCATTTTTCAAGCATTCTCGGAGAAGTTTAAACACAAATCCCGTCAGCAGTGAAAAAGTACTCCTGTGGAAAACAAATAAAAATAAAGTTGAACGGTGTACGCAACTTTCAGACCATCGGCATACATGAACGGCTTACCATTCTGAAATAAATCGGGTACATCATTAACGAAGAGGCAAAATAAAAGCGGGCCGAGTACACTACCCTGAATGACTCCACTCCTCACACCTGTGGGGTTGGAGATAGTATTGGAAATCTTAACTCGTTGTGTACGAGTGCCCAGGTAAGAGGATATGAAATTCAAAAGTTTCTCACCTATTCCGAAAGAGGACAGTTTCAAGAGAAGAAGAGCATGGTCAACACGATCAAAATCTTGGTGAAATCGAAATATACAGTGTAGAGTGCAAAACCATTGTCCCCAGATTGGAGAACATAGTCAAAGAAAGAGAGCTGACAGGTGCCACAAGACCGAGCTTCGAGGAATCCATGCTGTGCAGCGCTCAGTAGGTTATTCCCTGCTAGGGAGAGCTCATCAATATTTCTTAAGGAGCTCATTCGTTCCGTTGTGCCTTACGGGCTCTTTGTCGGTTATAACATATAGATTATTCACTGTTAATGACACATCATCTTATCCTTGATCAATGTCTCTAAGATCTTCGAAACTGCGGGGAGAGTGTTTATTGGCCGAAAGTCATCAAATGACGTAGATTTGCCGTGCTTAGGAATGGGCAAAATGTGTGATTCCTTCCACAAGGTAGGATAGGTTTCAGTTTCAAGAGCAAGATTAAATATATTGCATAAGAGGGATGGGAAGATCGTGTTTGCATCAGCTTTTAAAATGCTTACTGGGACACCATCAGGGCCTGGACTATAAGATTGACGAAAACGCCGAATCGCAACAGTCACATCCCACAGAGTGAAAGTTATAATTTCGATAACTGCTCCGGTCAGTGTCTGGATGGTCGGAAGCGGAGTGGTCGAGTTTTTAATAAACGTTTTTGATGGGAAAGCATTGACATTGTCAGCGGTTAACTGAGCATCAGCTATAGGAATAGTTTACGCCCACCACTGTTCTCTCCTGTAGTAAACTTTTCGCGGTTTTGTGGAATTAGTAACGATAAGGCCATGCGGTCGTCACTCAGGATATACTTTCTTATACAGTGCTGCGATATAGTTACATGTGTGCATCGATTGGCTTCAACCCCCCCCCTTATGAGCGTAGGGAAAAGTCTTGCATTGTCCGGGCAGTGAATTGGCCAGCGGACAAACGGCAGCGACACATCGCCAGCCAAGAGTGCGGACAGCCACATGTCCACGTGTGGCACGCGTGTGTGGACCGTTTAACTTTTCTCCCACCCTCCACCATTTCGACTTTGCTTTGTTACCAGATAACGACGGATGTGGCAGGAGAGAGTTAGGCAAATTCAACGCCAGTCATCCGCAATATATATAAGCTTCCGGGTCGGCCCTGCAGTGCAGTAATACGCCCACTTCCCTCAGAAAAAAAGCCTTTCCCTTCAAACTTTTTGTTTTAAATGCCCGATCCTTGCTTAATAAGATGCCTTTGCTTCAGACTCTGGTGTTCGTCCATTGTCCAGATATTGTTTTAGTAACTGAGACGTGCGCATCAGCCTCAGTAGCTGACTCCGAACTCTCGCTTCTAGGCTATAATTGCATAAGAAATGATCGCCATGATAGCCGTGGTGGGGGCAGCTGCGTCTACGTTAAGCAAACACTTACATTTTTGCCGTTGGACCTCCCGCATTTTTCCGCAGTAGAAGGCAGCTGCTGGCTCCAGGTTGCACTAAAAAATAAGTTCTCCTTACTCGTTGGCTGCGTCTATCGTCCTCCCGACGCCAAGGACAACTTTGATCGTTTACTCTCACAGGCATTTCATGCTTCGGCCGACTCAAGCTTTAAGTATCAATTGGTTGCGGGTGACTTTAATCTTCCCGAAGTCCGCTGGTCTCCGCCTTCAGGCCCAAGAAGGTTCGAAGAATTTCTTGAGGCTGTAGATGTTGGGATGTGGAATCAGGTTGCCGATTTTCCCACCCGAGGCTCAAGCATACTTGACCTAATTTTCTGTAGAGGCTGCATGCCATCGTCGGTGTCATCCCTAGGCCCACTCGGGGGCTCAGACCATGACATAGTTGTTTCAACGTTGGAATTCGAGGCTGACAAAACGTTGTCCCCAAAGTATAGCTTTTTCCGCAATTTCCGATCAACTCGCTCAACCGAATTATTAACACACCTTAATTCCTACGACTGGACTGATTTCTTCCTTAGTTCGGACGTAAATGTTTGCACTGCAAATCTGTACGAAATTTTGGATCCGCTTATTTCTCGTTTTGTCCGCCGTAAGAAAATTATTAATGTTGGGGATGAGGTTTTCCTACCCTTACCCTTTCGTCGCAGATTGCGCAGGCTTTATCGTCGTTTCCATCTTCAGAACGATGTTTCTGTCCTGCCCTTGATTCGTGATATTTTTGATCGAGCCAAGAGATTGTCTGAAGAAAAACAGCTAGCCGAAGAGGTTCAGTTTACCGAAAACCATTCGTTTAATGTCTCGAAACTTTTCTCTAGAAAAATACGAACTCATAGAAAGACGCAGCATCCCATCCTCCGAGACGCTCTCGGAAATCCCATAGTTGATGCCCAGTTAACCGCTGATAGCTTCAATGATTTCCTGTCCAAAACGTTCATTGAAGACTCGACCACTCCGCTTCCGACCATCCAGCCATTGACCGGAGCAGTTCTAGAAACTATAACTTTCACTCTGTGGGATGTGACTGTTGCGATTCGGCGTTTTCGTCAATCTTGTAGTCCAGGCCCTGATGGTGTCCCAGTAAGCATTTTAAAAGCTGATGCAAACACGATCTTATTTAATCTTGCTCTTGAAACTGAAACCTATCCTACCTTGTGGAAGGAATCACACATTTTGCCCATTCCTAAGCACGGCAAATCTACGTCATTTGATGACTTTCGGCCAATAAACACTCTCCCCGCAGTTTTGAAGATCTTAGATACATTGATCAAGGATAAGATGATGTGTCACTTAACAGTGAATAACTTGCTGAGCGCTGCACAGCATGGATTCCTCGAAGCTCGGTCTTGTGGCACCTGTCAGCTCTCTTTCTTTGACTATGTTCTCCAATCTGGGGACAATGGTTTTGCACTCTACACTGTATATTTCGATTTCACCAAGATTTTGATCGTGTTGACCATGCTCTTCTTCTCTTGAAACTGTCCTCTTTCGGAATAGGTGAGAAACTTTTGAATTTCATATCCTCTTACCTGGGCACTCGTACACAACGAGTTAAGATTTCCAATACTATCTCCAACCCCACAGGTGTGAGGAGTGGAGTCATTCAGGGTAGTGTACTCGGCCCGCTTTTATTTTGCCTCTTCGTTAATGATGTACCCGATTTATTTCAGAATGGTAAGCCGTTCATGTATGCCGATGATCTTAAAGTTGCATATCGATATAAGCCGGCAGATCGTGACATCATGCTTGAGCTCCTAAAGAGCGATCTACATGCTTTCGCCCAGTGGTGCCGCACATGACGCCTTTCTCTTTCTTAGCATAAGTGCTCAGTCATGGTGGTTGGCGACGACCACCAACCTCAACTAAATATTGAAGGTCACTCCATAAATGTGCCTGGGGTTATTAAGGATCTGGGCATGTCATACTCCAAGAGTCTCAATCTCTCGGAGCACTGTGCCTTGATAGTCTCCAAAGCACGCAGAACGACCGGGTTTATCCTCCGAAACTCTAAAACTAGGGACATCAAAATGCGCCTTTACAACATGTACGTTAGACCCGGTCTGGAATACTGTTCGTTTTTATTTAGCCTCATGCGTGCTACTGAGCGGAAGAAAATAGAATCCGTTCAACACTTTTTTACCAAGAGAATTTTAACCCCAGAACATCGACATTTGTCTTACCAAGAACGTTGCCGGCTTACGGGCCTTGATCCTTTATGGTTCCGTAGATTACAAAAGGGACTATTTTTGCTATTTAAACTCTTATATAATCACACATTTAACCCACTCACTTCTTTAAGACATCATATCCACCCACGACGTAACAGTTACCGTGAGGTCTTCTTATTTCTGCCTCTGGCACGTGCTGTTAAATATCGTCGGTTCTATTCTGTAAATGCAATTGCTATTTGGAATAAACTACCAATGAGTGTGAAAACTCTACAAAATTATCCTTTATTTAAGAGAACTATTACTCGATTTTTGCATTCAGAAAAGCTTCCTCAAATTTTGGGTTCTGAATCCACTGATCGACTCTACCGTAGCGATGGCGTTTGTGGTTTCTGAACACTATGGCCGGTCTCACCAGCTGTTCCTCAACGCCTCTACTTTGACTATCCCCAACTTCATGAAAGGAATTGACGTCCGATAATCTCCGGTACCGTGCAACCCCCTCCCCCCTTCTTTACGGTCGAAAATCTACCGCCAGCAGTTTTTTTTCTCCCGAACCCTCCAAACCATAAAAACCAACACCAACTATATTTTTATTCTTCAGGAGTTTTTTTTCACTACTGGTCGGATTTGTGTTTAATCGCTTCCCTTGACAATGCCTGTAAACTGGCATTTAATAAATTAAATTTATATTTAAACCGACTGACGCCTGATGGTTGCCTGCGGTCTGTGATCAACTCCAACCCAAGTGGTGCGAGAAGGCGGCCAACATCTCCCGAAACGTTCTTGACATATGGAATCGCTCGCCAAACTTTTGCGTCCATGCGGTTAGGCCTTTCGTCCCTTTTGCGTATCCACCGGTTGACAAAGTTGCGCGGGTAGCCATTTGCTTTAAGTACCCGTCGAAGTTATTTTAGTTCGGCAATCTTGTCTTCCGGCTCTCTGCAGTGCGTTTCGACACGCCGATAGGGCGTCCTTACACAACTGCGTTTGTGGCTGATTGGGTGGTTGCTGTTGAAGTTCAGTACTTGCATCGTATTCGTCGCCTTCCTGAACACTTTGGTCCTTAGTCCACCAAAATCCTTGCGGCATACGAGGACATCCAGGAAGGCCAGCTGGTTGTTCTCTTCCTCCTCCATCGTAAATTGTATGTCCAGGAAGACCGCATTCAGACGTTCCTTTAATGTCAGCAGTTGATCCCGGTCAACAACGACGAAGGTATCATCCAAATACCGGGCCCAGAACGTCGGTTTGTGGTGTTGGATGACCAGCGACTCTAACCGTTGCAGGACCGCCTCGGCGATGAATCCCGAAATTGGCGAACCCATTGATGTGCCCTTCACCTCTTCGTAGATTGTCCTGTCCTTGGACTTGGGCGCGTCCAAGACGATTCTCCGTTTCATCGTATTTGCTTTGTAGAAGCAGCTCGATTGTCTCGATCACCAGGTACTGGGGAATAGAAGTAAAAAGGGATGTAACATCAAAAGATACCAGGACCTCATTGGGATGGAGGCTTACCCCTTTGAGTTTCTCCAGGAATTCTGCGTACGAAGAGACCGTGGTATCTGACTCAGCGGTTAGGCGTCACAGACCGGAGGCAACCATCAGGCGTCAGTTGATGAAACCAAAAGACCCACTGCCACCGCAAGAAACGTCTGGAGTCGTTTATCGGATCTGGTGCAGTTGCGGACAAAGCAACTACTTCGGAGAAACCAGAAGACAACTTCAAACGCGGATGGCCGAACACGCTGCAGCGGTGCGGAGAAATGACGCCAGCTCTCAAGTTGCGGCTCATTCCACGGGTTCCGGCCACACATTCAAATTTGACGAGACCGAAATTCTCGCAAGAGGTGACAACCGCGTGAGCCAGGAGCTGCTTGAGTCATGGTTCACTGGCCCCCAGTCTATTAACGAGTGCAATGATCTTCCCATTCAATACACCGTGCTAAGACTTCGTCTTGGCGGAGTAATTGGCCATGCGGGGAGCGCACAGGTGAACACTCTTCCCAACACCCGGGTCAGCGCGTCAGATGGTCGAGCAATCATCACACCAACATCCAACGCACGTGATAAAATTGCAGCAATTAACGACGCGAATGTCGGCCATCACGTCACGTGCAACGATCCCTGATGAAGGGAAGGGAGCCGTGAATATTCATAGGTATGCGGTAGCATGGCTGCTGCATCCTATAAATACTGCAGCCGCATGTGCATGAACCACCCTTATCTGCTTTTGTCACTAATGATGGATTCGAGCAGGAATCCGAAACGTCAGGCTAATAAAGCTCTCGTCCCGGCGATCGTGTCTTCTTCTTCAAGATAGCCAGGTTGCGTTCGCCACCCTTCAGTCTCGATTTTAATTTCCTTTAAACTGCATGTGCCCCGAGGAAGACTGAATTTAGGAAAGTATTTTTTCTCCAGCCGTGTTGTGGAACCGTGGGAATACCTGCTCTAGGCGATTGTAATATCTTAATTTGTGGTGACATTTAAATATTGGCTTGACAGATATCTGCTGAAGCAACAAGCGGACTATGTGAATTTGCAGGCATAAAACAAGTGACCTTTGTTAATAAACGCCTACATTAGGTCAATACATAGGTCAGTATATTTTAAGAGTAATAGGCAATGTCTTTGAAAAGCCTATTGAAAACGGTACATGCAATGTCTAACTTTAAATAAACATGGTAATAAAATGTTGCCAGTAATATATACACTTACCATAATATTTTTTCTTCGAGCATGCAGGACAGAAACTCGAGAACATTCAGTTGTAGAGGATATTGGTAAAATGAAATGACAGTCATTCGCATTAGCAGTAGGTTTATGCAAGACGTTGGTTAGGCACTACAGAGCTGTTCTGTCCAGACAAGCGGTATTTTCCAAGCAAATATGCATGTAGTCTTTGCTTTAATGTCTCCGTGGAATCCGCCATTATTATGTCCTCGGGAAGCCCGTTCCAGGCACCGACGACTCGCTTGAAAAAGAGTATCTGCGAACGTCCAGGCGGAATCGGGATCCTCTACGTTTAAGAGAGTTCCCGCGCAGGTTCGTTGTTGTGGCCAGGGTGAAGAAATCGGAAATCGTCGAGGTTTAGGGCACGGTCCCGGTTCCTCAATATCCGATGCGCCTGTATGAGATCTCCTCAAAGCTGCCTGTACTCAAGAGGAAATAATTTACGTTCACTAAGTCTGCAGTTGTAAGGTAAAGTCTTGAGGCCTTTCACAACTTTTGTCGCTCTCCTCTGAACTCTTTCTAGCAACTTATGGTCTTTTATAGCCATGGGCGCCGCGATTGGATTCCATATTCCAGATGCAAACGAATGAACGCTCCGTATACTTTTCCAAATAACTCTTTGTCTACGTCTATGAAAGTCCGTTTAATTGCAAAGAGAACACTGGTTGCCCTTTTGGCCGCCCTAACGCACTGGGCGGAAGGCTTAAGAGTCGACAAAATGTGGATCCCAAAATCTTTTTGTTCGGTCACATTTGAAAGGCACCTTCCACCAAGCGGGTAATGGTGATCCTCTCCGTCGGCTGTTCCAGTCGTTTTGAGTCGCAGCGCGACGCACTTCTCAAGGTTAAACTTCAGCTGCCATTTTTCGGACCATTCGCATAGGCGGTTCAGTCCTTCTTGCAGGTCCCGTTCATCATTTTGCCCGTTGATCGCTCGCCATAACTTGATGTTATCGGCAAACATGACTCCCTTGCAGTCCAGTTCATTCATACAGTCGTTGACATAACTTAAAAATAGCACTGGTCCGAGTACAGAGCCCTGGGAACTCCACTCACAACTGGCACTGGCGTTGACTTCGCACTACCAATACACACAGACTGTGATCGACCAGTCAGAAAGTCCTTTACCCAGTTTAATAGGTTTTCCCTTATCCCTGACTCTCGGACCTTGTAAAGTAACCGGTGGTGTGGAACACTATCAAAGGCTTTCTTGAAATAGATGCAAACGATATCGATCTTTGTTCCTTCGTCTAACGAGCGAGACCACTGTTCCGTTGAATAAAGCATATTAGTTAGGCAGCAGTGATTTCGTCGAAAGCCATGTTGGGAACTAGCAATTAAATTAGTTTCTTCAAAGAAGTTCATTATGGCTTTTTTGACAATTCTCTCCATGACTTTGAAACAAATGCACGTTAGCCTCACCGGCCAAAAACTGTTTGTACTTGTTCTAGATCCACCCTTGTGAATGGGGTATATGTTCGCCACTTTCCAATTAGAGGGGAGAATGCCTCAGTCAAAGGACGACCTGAAGATTTGCAAAAGTGGTCTGACGAGTTCGCAAGTCAACTCCCTAGGAACTTTTGCCGATATTTGGTCTAGACCCGGAGACTTACCCTCTTTAAGCGCTAGAAGTCCCTACCTCACACCTTCTTCCGTAAAGTCGATGTTTTCTATTATTTCATCGGTTGTTCCAGTAGGCAATCACGCCTCGTCAAAGTCCGTTTCATCGGTGAAAACAGATACGAGAAACCGGCCAAGATGTTCTGTCTTAGCGTCATTTTCGATGATATCCTCATTGTTTTCGCCTTTCAACCGTCCCCTTGTTCTTTAACCTACTGTTGATGTAACTGAAGAGCTTTTTTGGCTTACCGACGGCCCATTCCATAACTCGCGTCTCATACTCCTTCCGCGACATGCGGATAGCGACCTTACCTCGTTTCGCTGTCGACGAAACTGCTCGTACTGAGATGGTCGTTTTGTTGTTGCATACCTTCCCCATAGTTTGTTCTTCCAGTTTACTTCTTTCTTTATATTTCGCGTTGTTCAGGCAGGACGGTTATTCTTTTTGACCCTCTTTGTCGGACAGTTTCGATGCATGGTGTCGGTTACAATTCCTTTGAGACTGTTCCAATCAACGTCTGAATGTCCGGAAACAATATAATTCCAGTCCACTGCCGATAATTCCCTTCTCATAGCGGCAAAATCTCCTAGCCAGAAATTCAACCGAGGCTCAGTCGTATTCACTTGTTGGCTGCATAGGCGGTATTCCCAAAACAGCATGGCATGGTCGCTCTGACCGAACGGTGCTATGGACCTAAGTTCGCCAGGTCTAATTGGGTCTTTTGTAAGGACGAGGTCCGCTCTGCTCCTGGTTGGGAACATGACGTTTTGTACCGGAAAGAGATTATTCGTTAGCTTCAAGAGTCCGGACTCAAATGAATTTTGCGAACCATTTACTAGTAAATTGTACCAGTTAACCATGGGTGTGTTGAAGTCTCCGGTTATCAGTATCTGTTGGTTTTGTGACACCTCTTTAATTAACTCAAAAATCGCTTCGTCAACCTCAGAAGTTTGATTGGGCGGTCCGTATACGGCCAGGAAATTCAGATTAGGGGCGCCACGCATCCTCAGTTTTAACCACAGTGCTTCACAGTCGCGGGAGCAATCGGCTTTGTGTTCTGACGCGATAATTCCTCTCTTGACTTAGACCGCTAGTCCCCCTCCTTTTTTATGCAGTCTTCTGGCGAAAAAGTTGGTATCCATCGAGTGTAATTTCGGCATCCAAGACTTCGGTCTGGGACCAAGTCTGTCTGATACAAATGACATCCGGCTGCATATCTGTTATCCGCACTTTCAGCTCATCTCGCTTCTGGAACAAACTCTGAGCATTTGCATAAAGAAAGCGGAGCTTAGCCCGGGCAGATTCCCGAACGATTTTTGGGTCAAAGTTGCTGGGTATTTCGTGCGATTTTTCGGATCTATCGTCCCCTTCCGAGTCTACTGTTCTTTGATTGGACTGGATGTTAGTGTGTTGGCCGTCGTTTTCTCTGATCGGTTTGTCAGATAGGAGCGTTCTTTCCTTATTATCTGGTTGTTCATTATGGTCAGTGTTATTGGTTGTCTCCAGAGGAATGAGCTCCGAACATCTGCGATTTTCCCATTCAATATTCTTAGGTCCTTCTCGCCGGAAATGTATCTTCTGAGGAGTTCGACCTTGAGTTCCCTCCATTTCTCCCGTTCGGCCGGTGAGAAATCCCGCTGAAAAAAATTGTTGTGTGGGCATCTCGCAGTGCTGGTCTCCTGTTCAGCAGTAATAGAGCTTGTTCCTTATGTTCGAGAATAATTTTTAATGGTCTATGATGGCCCGACTCACCCTTCAAATATTTGATTGGTCCTATTCTGAAAGCTTTCAAGACGGTGGTGTTCTCGTTCTCTTGTAATAGGGGTTTGAGGTGTTGCTGGAATAATTCTATATCGTGGTTTATTCTGTTATTTGGAATGTCTGAAGAAGACTCAGGCATACCCTTTACGATGATGTATTTATTGCGATCAATAGGGCGCTGCCGTTTATTTTTATACGCACGGTCTGCATCGCGAAAATTTTTGTTGTCATTAATGTCCAATTTAGAGACAGTTGTCATGGTGTAGCTACCGCAGGGTTCCTTCTTTATCAAGTCTTCTTGGTCCTGTGGTACCTCTTTTGGCAGTGAGGCAATTGCTTGCATTCTGTATGAACTCTGCTCTCTCCTGCTGATGTTCTGACCTACTTGGTCTTTTCGGGATGCTTTGAGACGTCTCCTCGTTTTTTGGGATGCCCTTCGGTCACTTTTTTCTCGCACATGAAACTGGTTTTCGGTTGTGATTAGGTCCGTATGCGGGTGGTTCTTTTTTTTAAAGGGCTAATACAGTTACTGAAGTCGTATTGACAGTTCTTCTGGTCATCCTCTGAATTTCCGACATCGCCATCTCTCTCTTTTCGGGTGAACGGTGAGGAAGTTTCATCAGCTTCTCCATCTCACTTCTTAGATTCATTATATCCTTTTCCATCTCCAAGATTTTCTGTGGACGGCTAAAACACGACGCGCACGTTTCTTCCTCGTATTTAACATCCAATAAAGTTATCAGACTCCTTGCGCGTTTGGCGGTAGGTGCTTTGACAGCAGGAGACTTGTCGCAGTCGTCATTCGCACAGCGTCTTTCGGTTATTTTATCATTTTTGTCAAGCTGCCTGCTGCGCGCCAATGGCGCAGTGATAGCGACAATTTTGGCGTCACCCTTGTGCCCAGGTTCGACCCCGGCCCGAGGTGAAATTTTTGCCCAATATCTGGAGGACCCTGGATAGACTGTCCTTATTAAGTCAATAAACTTGAAACGTTTTAACGATATGGAAACAATTTTAAGCCAGACCAACGATATGTCAGTCAGTCAATGTATTTGAGGGAAATAGGCTAACGCCTTTGAACTCCCTGTTTGTACATACAAAATCGATAAATAATCAAAAATGTGAAGAAATTACAGCATTAATTGAATGAAGACATTGATTCACATATGTCACTGGTCTCATGGCTAAAAAGTCCCATAGTCCGCTTGTTGCTGCAGCATATGTCTGTCAAGCCGACACTTAAATGTCTCCACAGATTGAGACATGACAACCGTCTCGGGCAGGTTATTCCACGGTTCCACGACACGGTTGGAGAAGAAATATTTTCTCACATTCAATCTACCCTGGGGCACACGTAGCTTTAAGGGATGTCCCCGGAGGTTAGTTGTTGTGGCGAGTTGGAAAAAGTCATCACACCGAAGGGCGCAGTCCAAGCCACGCACGATACGGACAGTTTGTATCAAGTCTCCGCGCAGCTGCCTATAACTCAGGGGGTAGAGATTAAAGTTAGTTATGCGGATCTCGTATGGCAGTGCAGTTTGACCTCTTATTAGTTTTGTTGCTCGCCTCTTCATCCTTTCGAACAGATTGTAATCCTGATGCGTCCACGGTCTCCAGGCCTGAATTGAATATTCGAGATGCGGCCTTACAAACGTGCCGAAGACTTTGGAGAAGCAGTCTACATCGAAAACTGCGGATGCCCGCTTGATGTCATATAGCATTGAAGTTGCAGCCTTAGCTGCCTTACAACATTGTGTAGAAGGCTTTAGGCCGTTCGCAACCCAGACTCCGAGATCTTTCTGCGTTTCTGCATCTCGAAGTGGTATTCCGTTCAGATGGTATTGTCGCGTACTAGAGGTCTGTTTTCCGAGGCGCAGTACGGTACATTTGTTCAAATTGAAGGACAGGAGCCATCTGCGGGACCACTCGTCCAATCGACAAAGATTTTCTTGGAATTTGGTCTCATCGGCAGCATTCTGGATGACTTTCCAGATTTGTATGTCATCGGCAAACATGGCACTATCACAGTCCAACCCATCTACACAATCATTAATGAACAAGAGAAGGAGGGTTGGTCCGAGCACCAAGCCTTGTGGGACTCCACTCTCTATGAATATGCGCCTTGATTGCTGTTTTTCTACGCAGACAATTTGGGAGCGGCCGACGAGGAAATTCTCGATCCATCTGAGAAGTTTGCCGCCGATGCCCATTATTCTCAACTTGTGCAGGAGACACTGGTGCGGAACACTGTCGAACGCCTTCCGGAAATCAATATGGGCCACGTGCACAGTGTGTTTTACGTCCAGTGCTCTTGTCCAACTTTGCACTGTATATAGCAAGTTCGTTACACATGATCTTCCCCTACGAAAACCATGTTGTGCATTGGACAGCGGGTTGTGGTTTTCCAGATAGGCCATCAACTCCTTTTTCATGGTTTTCTCCATCACTTCGCAGCAGATTGGTGCCAGACTGATGAATCTGTATTTCGTCGCAAGAGCACGACTACCGCTTTTGTAAAGGGGTGGGCCGTCTTCCAGTCTGTGGGAAGGATTCCAGCATCAAACGATTCCTGGCACAGAAAGGATAGTGGTTTGGCCAGCTCTCGGGCAAGCTCGAAAAGCAACTTTGCTGGGATCTCGTCTGGACCGGGAGATTTGCATTCCTTCAAGCTTTTTAGTTCTCCCGAAATCGTTTCTTCTCGAAACACGATGTCTTCAATGGTGGGATCTCCCATGTTTTCGGAATTAGTTGGAATAAATTCTGCTTCTATCGTGAAAATGGATTGGAAAAGTTGCACAAAATGCTCAGCTTTGTTCGTACTGTCCGATATCTCCAAACTGTCATCATTCCTCATGACAGCAATGGGATACCTGTTACGTGCGCTCTTCCGCAAATAGCTGTAAAGCAATTTCAAATTTTTAACGGCTCGGTGAAGCAAGCTACTCTCGAAATCCCGTCGCTTCCTGAAAATCAGGCTTTTCGCCTTATTTCTTTGAACTTTATATTCTGTAAACGCTGCAATGTTGCTATTTTCGCGAAATTTCTTCCACAACCTTCCTTTCTTGTTGATCTCTTATTTGAGGTCTCGTGTTAGCCACTGAGGGCGGTTGGATGTCCTAGGCTTTGATAAGGGACAGTGGCTCTTCATTAGATGCAGCAACCAATCCTTGAATAAATTACAGTCCTCGTTAACGTTTTCGGAGAAGAGAACATCCCAGTCTATTTGTGACGTCTCAGCTCTCATTTGGCAAAAGTCCCCTTTCCATACATTCGGCCTCGTATCGCCTTTTGTATACGGTTCAGAATACAGCTCGTACTCCCATAAAAGTACTGCATGATCACTTTGACCGAGCGGGGGTAGTTAGTTCACCTTGTCTATGCTGTCAGCATCTTTGGTGAAGACGAGGTCCAGACAACTGCCCTGTTGCCCTCCACGTGCTTTAGATGGAAATAGGACACGTTGCGTGAGAAGAGCTTCTAGGGTTGTCTTTAGTAGACGGTAATCGAAGGCATTCTTCGAGCACTTCGCATGCATATCGCTCCATTGAATGCAGGGTGTATTAGAATCCCCCATGAGAACAACGTCTGGTCGACTGGCGATCTCTTTTATGCTTTCCAGTAGACTATTATCTGGGTCGGGATCCGCCTGCGGAGGCCGGTAAATAGTTACGACTTCGAGGGACTGAGACCCCCGTGCCTTTATAGTCAGCCAAATTGCCTCTGTGTCGTCAGTAATCTTGTCGGTCCTCTCACACACTGTTGAGTTGCTCTTGACATACATAGTAAATAGGAAACGTCGCAGCCGTTCTTAAATTTGAGGAATATCGTGGTGTGGTTGTCAGAGATGTGGTCGGAAGGAGATAGGTTTCTCGGACGTGTAGTGTAAACAGCAGTTAAAGAAAAATAAAGCCTTCTCCAGAATCGTTGGCCGTAGGGTGAATGATCTAGACAAAATCCCGAGACAAAGTCAGTTAATGAGACTTGTCGCTCAGGTGAATTTACGTCCAGTTAAATACGGGCAAAAGACATAAACATTTCGTGTCGACTGACTAAAAGCGATTGAGGCGAATGAGTGCAATCAACTAAACAATGGCACCAAGCAGCAGACGGACACAAAAGTCACGCTTTTTCTCAAGCCGAAACCATATTTGATGCTGCAATAATTTGATGCTGAAATTTTCTTTGCATTGTTGCTATTTCTTCCATTTTTATGTGACGGCTAGGGAGTTCAGGGGCGTAAGCCCATTTCCCTCAGATAAACTAACTGACTGATTGACTGACTGACTTTGTTCAAGAGGCGCAAGATTTTCAAATGTAAAAATATTGATTGATAGCCGTTTTATGCAATTTGACCAGTTGAACTCACCCATTATTGAAGTTTGTTGAGAGTTCTGGGATCTCGCTAGATATTGCACTTTTGTGGAAACCCGTCGAATTACACAAGGTTTGGCGGGTTGACACTTGAAATCCCGAATTGACAAGATATGCTGTGGGACGAGACGAGTGATTAAGTTCCAGGTCCTTTTTGGAGAGTGGAAAAACGACGAAAACAAGAGAAAAGAATCACGGGATAGTCGCATTGGCTGTCGCACCAGTGCCACCACGGCCAATCTCCGAGGTCACACATCCAAACCGCACATTCAGAAAGCAAGACTAGATGTACAAAAATTCTACTTCTCTGTCAGAGTGGTCAAACCGTGGAATGCCCTGCCCGCAAATATTGCGATGCCACCATTGACAGGAAGCCTAAAGGGATTGTTATGACCCGGCCTGGTACTTGAAAGCACGTGGGAGCGTATGCATACCCGACTATTGTCCTCAGTGCCAACGCGGCAGAGAAGGAGAACGAGACCGGCCACGAAAATGTGTATTAGGAAATCGCAAGTCAACATTAGCTGGAAGTAACGCATATTTATAACGCCCTACTGGGGATTGCCGGCATTCGGCCCAATGCCCTTCGCGAAGAACATTCCAGACGAGCTGCTCGATAATTCGAATACGTAGATCGATCAGGCCCCGGGGGAAAAGCCAATGGAGAGGTGCCACGATTAAGATGACAGTGCTGTAGAGAAAACGCACGTGGCCTCCAGTGATTGGCTGGCTTTTGTTTTTGAGAGTGTAGGCACTCCCAACAGGGATCCTGACATATTCACTTTCCGAAAAAAACAAGAGTGATGAGGGATCGAACTCAAACCTTGGGAATCACGCCCAATTAGTCAAACTATTATATGCCTATTTGAATTATTTCGGCCCACATGACTTCTCCGTGTAACGCACCAATTTTACTGTGCAAAATATGATATTCAAAGGCTCACAGCTATTTCCCTCAATAGACTGAAGTGGACTGCGTGGTCATCCCTTCAAACTTCAAAGGAAGCTGGCTCATTCGGACGTCCGACGGAACGCCTTCTCTCACAGGATCATTGGGGCATGGAACGGACTCCCTGATGCAGTGGTTCTTTCCGAAACTGTCGAACCCTTTAAGCATAGTCTAGTTGCTCATTTTCTGAGAAACTACTGTACCTATAATCACGATTGTTTTAGCGGCGGCAGTTTGCGCCTGGCTCACATTTACCGCTGAATTTTGAAATTCCGCATTTGCTGATGTAATTGATTATTCTATTTCTGTTTATCGATATGAATAGGGAACTCAAGGATGCAAGCCTTATTCCCTTAATAAACTGACAAACTGAAATCAATGTTGACGCTGACTCTTTTGCTCAATACTCTGGTGGGCTGTCATCCACTGTACATGTACAGTCAGACAATCTTACATTCCCCCTAAAACGCCGTTCGCTTCCTTAGGTAGGGAGATGCCTTTTAATGACATTTATAAACTGGAAGACTTACCCATACTATACTCATATCACTGAAACGGTTTAACTCTGAGTTGTTGAGGTACCATTCTGCGTTAAAGTCTCCACTATTATTTACTTCGGAGCCATATACCCGTGCGCAAACTGGCATAATAGCCGCGTTAACATTCAGGAAACTAATTTTATGGTGCCTTCGATTTCAGTAGTAATGGGACATGGTACTGTACCTTTCTTTAAGTGAGCTATTTAGTCGTTTGACACACCAATTTTCCGGGCGGCGCCTTAGTGTTTTGTTCGCTCGTTTTGCTATGCCTTGCCTTTTCGATTAAATTGCAATGTATGGGAAGGGGAAACTAATTGGCGGTCCATCCGATGTTCAGTCTAAAGAAAAGTAAGTTGCCCTTCATCCTTGTCACTGTGTAGGCTCGCTATGTATGTGTATGAGTACCTCATACATATGGGAGCTCAGAAAACGGCAAATTCGTTCCTTCAGGAGGTATTCGCTTCAGTTTATAACTCAATACCTGAAATTTAAAGATTCGGTGGGACAAATCCATAACAGTCGGCGACCCACCCGGTTTTCTTCATTCGTGGTGGAGGTTTGTAGTTTGCTGTTATTATTATTGTTATCATTACTAATTTTTCAGTGTGTTCTGGGATCTGTACAGTGCTGCCCCTGAACGGCGTGACACACACGAGCATTCAAATGAAGCCAAGGCTTTCCACGATTACGTATGCTCATTTACTTCCTGGTTTACTTGTTCGACTTATAGGGTTTTGTGCCTTCTGGCTATCCGAATGGTCTTTTACATGTAAGTCCGGTATACTCGTAGCTGCTACCTAGTTTCGATATCGAAATTTTCATCTGTCACGTCGCAGGTTTTGTGCGAAAACCCCCTTGCTATGACATCGCTTCGCGTTTCATTCCTCCACACTGATCGACTTTTTATTGATGTTAGTTCGATCATCCGATGTTTTCCATGTCATGATCTAGATGTCGTCGAGTTAGGTACCTCCTCTATCATGTATGGCAGTCGTGTGTTTTGCCTAACTTGAGTGTGGCCGCTCATATTCTTAGTGTACCCGTCTTGGTCGCCACTTAATCAACTCCAGCGGGCGACAGGCTGGCCAAAGCTGTTAATTGATTGCCAGTTCCTTCCGTGTAGCACTTTGTAAGTATCAGTACGTACTTGTGGAGTTCTAGTCTTGCAATTCTCAGGCTTTTTCACATGACTTGCATGTGTCTGTTGGTGTCAATTCTCTCGATATTAGGACATAATCCTTTGGTGTGATCGTTTATATCTATCTTACCCTAGCTAGTTTTTGAAACTTTTACTCAACCCCAGTATAACTCCTTTAGGAACACTGTATGCCGCCTCGTCCCTTGTCGAACACCTTTTTGCATCGCGTTCCGCAATCTGGGCATCCTGGCCTTCAGGGGCCCGTCAGTGGTGGACCCCCTGGCAGTGGACTTAACAACATGGCACCCTCCTTAGGCCCACTAGGTCCGGATTCCGGCGGAATGCGGCAACGACCCTCCATTCCCCCAATGCTGCCTAATGTCGGAGTTGGCGGTCCCGGCTCAGGGGCTGGCCTTGGCCCCAACTCTCAGCCCATGCATCCATCCATGCGTTTCCATCAGCCAGGTGGTGGACAGTACGGCCCCGTCCCTGGTGGTATGCTAACCGGGCCACAACACCCCGGTGGCCTTCCTCCTGGTCAACCAGGTCATCCTATTCACGGTGTTCCTCTCTCACATCATCTTCATCCATCTGGAGCAAATATTGGTCATGGCCCACCACCGTCCAGGGCGCGTTGGATGGGACCCTGTTCTGGCGGTCCTCAGGGCCCTGGATCTCAGGGCAGCGGCGGCGGCGGTGGCAGTGGTGGCCATCCAGTCGTTTGCAGTGGTATTGGTCCTATGCCGCCACAGACCTCCTCCGCGGGTGGGATTGCCCCCAGTCCTGGACATCCGGGCACTCCTGGCAGCGGCGCAACACAAGTTGCTGCACAGAGTCCCAGTAACAACGGCAACCCCGGGGGTCTTCCAGGCAGCCTTAACGAAGCACCACACCCATCTGGACATCCACATCATCCAACCCCACCACATTATGCCCAACAACAACAGACTCCTCCCGCCTCTTCTGGATTGGGCTCTGCAGATGCAGTATTCTCTGTCCGGTCAAATAATCAGCTTGTCCTCGGTGGCGGTCCCGGCGGTTGTCCCTCTCAAACTCAAATGGACAGTCCGTTTTGTGTTGG
Source organism: Spirometra erinaceieuropaei (assembly GCA_902702965.1). Taxonomy (NCBI): domain Eukaryota; kingdom Metazoa; phylum Platyhelminthes; class Cestoda; order Diphyllobothriidea; family Diphyllobothriidae; genus Spirometra; species Spirometra erinaceieuropaei. The sequence goes on along the minus strand of CACRXP010001458.1, from coordinate 14,675 downwards.
GCCTCCTGACGGAATGATTAATGGGAGCGGTGGTGGTGGTCCCGGCGGTGGAAATTCGGGACGAAATTCCATGATGCCACCCCCTCCTCCCGAATACGGTAGCTGCGGCATGCCTGGCGGTACCCCAAATCCGGGCTCGTACGCAGGTGATATGAAGATGTCCCCTATCCATTCTGGTCACCCGGGTGATATGATGGGTCCAGGCGGTGGTGGCAGTGGAAGTGGCGGCCCTAACGGAGCAGGTCTCCTCTTATCTGGCCCTCCTTCAGAGTACGGAGGCGGCGGTGGCGGCGGCGCTGGAGGGGGGAATTTTGGAGGACCTCAAATACCACCCGACGGCCTTATCATGCCGCCTTCCATGCAGCAACAGCAACAGCCCGGCCCATCAGGCAATGGCGGGGGCGGTGGTCCGCCAAACTCGATGCTTCACGGTGGCCCCGGCAGTGGATCTCAACAGGGGGCTCCTCCACCCCCTCAGTACATGCCCTTAAATCAGCAGCCGGGGTCCCATGGCGTTCCCTGTGGCGGAACTGTGCAGTTTCCGGTGAGTTACTTTCGTGCTTGGTTCTTTTACTGTGCACTTTTTATTGGAAAACTTGTCCACATTTTTCCCTATTTACAGCATGTTTTTGCAGACGTTCCCAGAATTTAGGATCTCATCCAAGCCGGACATTATTAGATCCTTTCGATTAAAAAATGAGTTTTTGGGCGAAGAGAAGGTTCTTTAAAAGGTTCCTCGTCCAATTAGATATATGTTGTTGTAACATTTAACGAAAATGGCTATAGGTTTTCACAGGTACATTAGTTTGAGTAAAGGGCACTGCCCTATATTTACGTAATACCAGTATCTCTGCTAGCAAGAGGCGTCGTCCTGGTCTGCACCGCCGCAGCTACTTGTTTCATTTAGTGCCATTCCTGGCTTAACCATAGATCATGTATCGTTGTGGCGATTCACTGGATATGATACATGGCAGCCCGCATGTCCCGCCCGACCTGTGGGTGGGAATCGAATCCTTAAGATGACGGCGACGGGGAAAATCTTGTTGTATGGCGGGTAACATACGCCATACCGCAATACCGCCTTGACTTGTGACGTTTTTTGCCGGTAACTGATATGCCCGAGCGGTGCCTCGCCACACCTGGTGGTGCTACCGCTGTTTGCCTTATGGTTTCCTATTTGCCAGGCTCCTTAGTTTGCGTATTTCGTACTTAGTGGTCACTGAAGGTAGTTCTGCTACTCGCTACCCGTACACTCGATTGGTGGCGCGTAACCAGACAGAAGGACAGGTCTTTTCTCGGAATTCCTTTCGTAACCTGATACCTTCTTAAAAAAATGGCAGTCGCTCCAATCATCCCTGCAAAAGTGCGATACGCGGTGCCATCTCTGCATCTTCCAGAAAAAACGCGCTATTGGCTTGAGCTTAGTATCTATCCGCAGCCGTAAGCACTTAACTGTTCACAGAGATTAGACCACGTAAAGCAGTTTACTTGGCCCTTGATAGGTTTAAGAAGAAAACCTAGGCGATGAACGTTTGTAATCAGCACTAAATGCTCCCCTGTTGGCATTTTTTGCCTCAGTAGCGTTTTAAGGTCCACACAGCTGTGCTTTTAAAAGCAAGTTCTCGCGATTTTCACATAAGATTTTTAGCATTTAAGTATGACTACAATACCTTTTAGAACAACGATTCTAAATAATTCCGCGTACTTTCCTACCACCTTTAAAACGACCTTATGCCTTGTCCCCATGAAATGCTTGGAATATTAACTTCGGTTCTGTAGATTTTCTCTCTGTTTTGAGGAACTGACTTTTTGTGGGCATGCTAGGCCCTGCTCTAGACAGTTATAAAAATCGCTGAAAAGCTTCAAAAGCATTTAACGTAAAAGTGCGTATTCGCACTTCCTTGTGATACGATAATTGTTATTCTCAGAGTTTATGCCTTATACCTTAATGTCCACCATCCACATGCTCCTCCCTCTATGAGACCGGCTGTTTACTTACGGATATCACCAGTTTTCTGATTGCATACTTACATTGCCGTAATGCAGCCTTTTCTGTTTAGAAAACGACAAAATTATTTTCCTAGTTTTTTGTCCTTACCAATATATTGCCATCTTGGAGCGATCTAACCGTTAGTTATTTAATTGTCAAGGAAGTTCTTTAGACATTTAAACCAGTTTGTACTGAACCACCGTTTGCCGCGTGGTCTCGTTGACCAAGCCGCACGGATTTAGTGTGAAGAAGCTCTCACCGGACGTCCCCTTGCCACCTTAGAGATGGACCTTAGATCCCGTATTTTTCCCATCGGTAGGCGTCATCTTAGTAGTTTGAAACTAGACCCTTAAACCCAGATTACTTGAAGGTTTCGGTGAGAATGAGGATCTCGGCCGAGGCCTTGCAATACAAATTTCGGGCTTGGGGTGGTCAGGGGTATGTTCGAAAACATCTGGTGCGTATTCTGACAGCTCTTCTATATGTACAAAAATGAGCGCTGAATCTATCACGACAGGCTAGGAATCCTGTCGAGGGAGGTTGTCAACTGACGGAATAACTCCGTCCTAGGGATGTTTTGCGGCGACTGGAGGACTGCATTGGCTTCTTCTTAATGTGGACCTTATGGCTCCCTCACTTATGTGAGGTCCGAGCCCCCATGAAGCATGCAGTTGAAACCAGGTCGTGTGTGTGGCACGCGCAGACGGACTGTTTGACCTCCTCAGCCAGTGCGTCAGCACTACGCGCATTCTGTGGTACACACGGTAGACGTCGTATGCAACGGCTGAACGTTCGTACATACCTTAGCGATCTTCGCGAGTTGTTTAGGTCTCTCTCTCTCCCTCTTTCTTGTTCCCCTTTTAAAGTCCCCCCGGTCTAAACCTTTAAAACGGCAAGATCCCTCTACGCACATTGACGTTGGTTTCCCTTATCATAGGAGCTACTTCGACTTACAAGTTTGATGACAGTTCTGACAGCATACTAGTATTTTACGCCTGCTTCTTACGAACAGGACAATGTTATTTGCCAAATCCTAGCCCATACTACAATGCATTAGCATTTCGGGGAACAAGGTGTTGCAGTCTTTTACTTTCGACGCACGGATGGTCGGTCGACCGATGCTTGGGGTTTTGCCTCTTGCTTCTAGCTAGTCGAAGCTGCATCCATCCAATCTGTTCGGGCCACTTTTCGCATCATGACCTAGTCTTATTGTCACAGTGTGCCTGCATGTGCCTTGTGAGTTTAATTCCAGTGAGTCACGTGGACAGAGTCAGCTGTCATTTTCCCAGCCTCACAGAGTACTGATTTTACTCAATTTTAATCAATTATTTCCGGCCGTTTTGCCACACCGGTGCGTTTGACAGAGGACGTTTTCGTTACTTAACATTTGGCAACATGGACTTGCCGAAATTTATGCTCGTGGCCAGTTCTTACTATTCCTGACCCCTGAGCAGCCGAGGTTGTAGGTTAGTCCGCCAGTCTTTAGGCCTCTCTCATTTTTATATATACTATTTTGTTGGCTTCTGTGAAGGGTCACCCGCCTGAAATCTGTTAGAATTGAGTCTCCATTGTCTCCCATTTCGCACCGCACGAGGTAGGCGGGGTCTGACACAGTAGCTTTATCTGCCGGCGCGCAAACTTGTGATAAACTAGCATCTTTGGTGAGGCTAAAATGAGGTTGCCAGCAAATGTAGCCGTTAAAGTTGGAAACTTTTGTGAATGGTTGACACTCACAAACGAGCAATTTATGCCTCTCTGATGGGGGTCTTTTGACCCTTTCTTAGAAGACCTGCACCATTGTTACGCGCTGTAAGAGGTCGTAGTCCCTTGCCATTATTTTTTTTATCACGAACATATGTCTCCCATCGTTAACATCCCCCCGTCTCCGAGGAATTGGCCCCGTTGAAAGGCACCTCATCGTAGCGGTCGACGGAAACAGATTCCCCATGGCAGATCTCAACTCTCAGGACAACCCCTGTGATGGGTGTGGTCCGTCCAAACGAACGCGACCGAGACCTCGACGAATCATCTCTTGACTCGAATGAAGTTCTCCTCAACGGTGGTTCACACACAAGTATCAAGAAGCTGGGCACACCGGACGTAGCGATCACTCGTGAAACACTGGCAGGCCACTGTTTCCGGCGTGTTCGGGTCGTCCCATCGTCAGGCCACCGTTCATCTTGATAGACTTGGGATTGTAAGAAGCTACACTGTCGCTATTCTCACGCGAGACTGAGAACCGGCTCATTTCCACCCCTAAGTCCTCAGAGCACTCACCACATCATCTGGAACGCCAGAGGAGAGCCAAGTCTATTTTCTCTGTGACTCGTGGGCCGATTTGCCTAAAGACGGCAACGTGGCAAAATGGAGGCAGTTGGAGCAAGGTGCTAGAGGAAAGTGGATTCGCCTCAAATGAGTCCGAAGAAGGGGACGTCAGGTCAAAGTCCTTGCTAAGCAGAAGAGGCTCAACGTCTGGTGGCTGAAATTGCTGTACAGTAGGTGGCATGTCTCATGAAGTGCTACCAGAAGCTTTGAATCGTGTTTTAGACCCGAAAGGATTGCCTATGTGGGTTTGAAATATTGCTTATCGTGCGGCATAATCCCAAAATATTTCAGTCACGCGACGACTACTTAAGTAGTGTGGATTTTTCGTCGATTTTCGACGTCCTTATAGATTTAAGCATATTTCATTGAATACGTGCACGAAAATACCCTGTTTTGTGCTCCTTTTGGTAGTGAAAAGGCATTAGGCAAAATGCATTGTAATTATGAGACTTTTTGAGGCCGTCAAATGTCCATTCAAATAGCACCACGTTTTTCCTTTTATTGTTGCTCTATACAAAGTGTACAGGCTAGTCCACATCTATCTCAAACTTTCATGAAACCTATATTGTACCTCCTTAATGGCTCATAAGACTGTATAATGTACCTTACATGAAGAGTATACAGCATGTAGTTTGAAAGCATTAAACGCAGAGTGGATCCGAAATCAGTCGGAAGATACCCTTCTTCTAGTACAAAATTTGGAGAGAGCTTGATTTTCTACCGAGTGAGTACACGAAAGAATGTTTTTTGTGAATGTCGTATATTACATACAGCTCAATTTGTGAGGGAATCTAAACTCAATGGTAAAATGTTATGCTACTTAAGTAGCAATTTTTCCCAGTGTTATTTGCACAGGCTACCTGAAAGAAGCTCATTCAAAAACCGTCTTCATGATGTGACTGAAGTATCTCTGGATTGTGTTGCATAATAATCATTATTTGCGTCCCACCTGAGTAATCCTTCTCAATTTCGGCCAACATTTCATGGGATACACCCCCTACTTAGAATAGCTAATGAGATATGAAAATCCTAAATGAGACATCTAAAGGAAAACGACCTGATGCAGCAGAAGTAATCGCAAGAAAATGACTGTTATTTGTCAGTGGCCACCAAAAGGTTGTTGCCTTCGGGTCACTTTACCAAGCGGCCAATGAGAAGACAGCTAGGTCAAGCTGCATCTCAGCGTAGTGCACCGGAAGATGGGTACTGGACCTCACACATCCACTGACGAAGTAAAGCTCACCATCCAAGAAACGATCCCAACAAAACGACGGAGTTTGGTAGGCTATATCCCCCGCCTCCTCCGGCGTCCTGATATCTGCTGATTATTCCGGAGACGCGAATACCGGGAATGGATTTAACCTCCCCGTAGACTGGTGCTCTTCCTCCAACCAGGGCCTGGTTGGAGGCTGTGCGTCGTGAGGTGGCGGAAATTTCCCAGATATTGTCCGTTCGTGTGGTTACGAAGGGTAAAGCGGTCCAAAAAGTTCGAAAGGTTCGCATCCAAGCAGAGTATGTGTCGATATAAGTAGGTTTCCGGTCCCCAAAAAGCCCACATAATTGAAACGGTGTGGGGACGCTTACGCCGGTACCCGTGGTTCTGGCCACTGTAGGGTAACCGGCAACCAGGCAGCAGAATTGACGTACGTTGAAGACTCGCAGAGTCACAGGGGGGGGCATGCATTGGCAATATGCTGCTGCCGCCTAGGCACTTATTCGAAACATCATCCAAATCATCTCAGTATGCCACAGTCGCCTGCGAAGCGTCTACAGCGGGCGTAGAGAAGTACTGCACTCAGAGTGGTCGCCATTCCCTACCGCCTGCAGGTTCTAAGGCCTGTGAATACTTGCCCTTTGGAAGCCCATGCGTACCGCAGCCCCTAATTAGAACTTGCGCAGGACTAACTACTACAACCCCCAACACATGCTGATCATTTGGAAGCGGTAGCAAAGCCTGAGCGACATTACTTGACTGCCTGGCCATTTGCAATCGCTAACGTCCACAACACACTCCCCCCTCTGAACAGGAAAACATACTATAAGTCTTCGAACAATCGCCGAGAAGCGAAACCCTCTGTTAACCCATCTTGGCCGCGGCCACAACTAAGCTCTCTGAGAGACTTCCCAGCTGACCCGCCTACCTGTGCAGTACCTACGGCCCCGACGTGGGAGTGGGGGAGGAGGGGTACGATAGATGCAGTTTTCTGTACGGCAGATGTGAACCCAGGATCCGTGTACGCCGCTCCTTTTGCCTTGTCGTCTACTATAGACTCGCCGCATTTGTTCGGCATTCCCATCAGAGCTATTTTCCTACCCAGCAAAAATGGCTAAATTTTTACCATCGCTGCTTACCACAAGCCTGCTGACGCGTGTACGGATCCAAAAATAGTTCCTGCCTAGGGGGAGGGGGGGAGGGAGATTGTTTTGTCGGGGTTATAACGTCAGCAAGCAGGTCGTTCTTCCGGCTGTTTTGTCTGCAGCCTACTCCCGTTTGCGTGATCAGCAAAGAAGACTTGATGTGCCAGTTGTCTCCTTCGTTTGTTTCCACGCCGTCCCTCTCAGTGTTGGTGTGAGTTATTATAGCACAAAGTCGGAGAATTCCTGCCGTGCTTACACTTGTTTCATAGTTGGTTTGCCTTTCCGCCAGCGGTCGTTGACCTCACCATATTGTCCAGCATGTGGTGCAGTTGTTGTTCCTCAGTCCCTGCTTTGTAAATGTGCTCAGTGCAGAGATCTGTGCGCGATGTCCACCAACTGGCGTCTTGTTGGATCGAGGTCCCCCCCCCTCCCCCGAACGGCTATCAATACCATGTAAGCGCTGGAGATCCCAACCATTGGAGTGATAACGTTGAGTTTCGTGTGGAGCTCACGATCTGACGCTAAATTCTGCCGTTCTCTGTCCTCGTCATCAGCCTTGGCTTGAATAACCGCCAATTTCACTCACGCACGCCTACGACCATTCGCCGCGCCAACTTTCCAGCGTTTGTTCGACACAATGGCGATTGTCATTGCTTTAATCGACCTCGATGATGACGAACCGCAGGGTTGTCTCCATACGTGCCTTACTGATGACAGTACATCACCTGACGTACTCGATCTAGCCACGAAAACTAAATACAGAAGGCCCACTGACCCTAACTCCTGGAGCCGGGTCCTCGTTTGGCCGCCGCGGCGTCGCTTAACGTGTGTGTCCATCCATAATTGGACTGGGTGTGTAGCAGCCAAGCGGTGGGAATGTACCCAGAACGCCACAATCAGCAGGCAAACTATCGTGTTGAGGTCACCAGAATGAGGGGTTTATCGTACACACAGAACCCGCGGTTGTCTTCTCAGGCGGCAGTGGTCGCTGGCGGAGCCAGGGTTAGTGTTGACTGCATCCAGTCGTGCCTGAGAGTCCTTTAGATAGTGTTGGTGGCCACTTCTGTAGGTGAAGTGATGTCCGATTGGGGTGTGTTGCACTAGCCGGGGGGTGGCGTTTAAGTGGCTTAGGTTGTGTCCGCAGGGAGGGGGGCGGCGGTTTGTTCAAGTGGCACATAGGCAGCCGCGACGCTGTAGACGCGTGTGCGTCCGAGTTGAAATCGGTCGTGTGACTGCGGGCCAGCGCGTCTGGAACCGCGAAGGTGGATGACCTTGACACAACGGAGCCATACCTCACAGTCGTGGCTGTCAGCAACAGGTGCAACAGCGCTAAGGTCGTAATCCCCGTCTCCTTCGAGCCTCCCGTCACGTGGCCATCGCTATGACGGCTGATTGTCTCATCTGTGTGGGAGGTTTGTACCCTTCACGCGGAGGATGGAACTAAAGAGGCAGTTCTGGGAAACCTGTCTTTCTCGCTCATCTCCCACACATGCATGACCCACCCTTCAGGATCGTAGAAAAGGACCTGCCAGAGAAACTGACCGGTATATGCAGACCTTGATGAATATACTTACTTGTACTTGATACGACTGCGATCATGCCTGATCTAGCCGACCTCGATGATGTCACGAACTAGTGATCGGACATATTTCATGAGGTTTATTGGGAATTTGGGATACGGGCGGGTCCCCAACAGCCGCTCGGGTTGTTTGTTCGAGGTTGTCTCTTCTAGCCCTTTGGCTTAAAAGCCTAACCACAAGGCAGCGGTGGCAAGCAAACCTATTTAATGGCGGTTTACGGTCGCCATGTCACAATGCCGCCATTAGGCTTTGCGGCTTTTATAAGGCTTTCAGCGTGCCAGACTTCAACCCACCGCACCCTGGTAGCAATGTCGCTGCTGGTCCGCGACTGCTTATTCACCAGACCTGGGTCTGCTTATTTCGCAGCTAACCTTCACTGAAGGTCGTCGCACTATCCGCCACCTGTGGACGCGCGGGGTAGCAAGCAGCTAGGCTAACGGGCAACTCAGTTCATTAGACATAAGAAGTGGTTGACGACGACAAATAAGCCAGAACCAGCCCCTCTAGTAGGCCTCCTCTTGGCATTACTTCGATGATCGGCGAATTGTCACATCCACCTGACATGACTCTGAGTGTCTCCAATGACTAGGATCCCCAAATCAAATGACCAGCCGGACCGTGCTTTCGACCTTGGACCTTTGCTGCGCGCCTGATGGCGCTGTTGCCGACAACCATATCCGGCGTTCTTGTTCAAGGCCCGCTGCGTCAAAGTCACTCACCCTCGCAGAGGGGCAGTTCCAGACGCGCTAGCCCGCAGTCACACGACCGACTTCGACTCGGACGCTCATGCGTCTACAGAGTCGCAGCTGCCTATGCGCCACTTGAACACACCACCCCCCTGCGGACTCAACATAAGCCACTTAGACGCCACCCCTCGGCTAGCTCAACACACACACACACAAACCAATCGGACACCACTCCATTGTCCCAAAAACCTACAGGAGTGGCCGCCACCACTGTCTAGAGGACTCTCAGGCATGACTGGACACAGTCAACACTAATCCTGCCTTCGCAAGCGACCACTGCTGCCTGAGAAGACAACCGCGGGTTCTGTGTGTACGATAAACCCCTCATTCTGATGACCTCAGTCCTTCCCTACAACACGATATTTTGCCTGCAGATTGTAGCGTTTTGAGTACGCTCACTACATAGACGCCGCAACGCCAAATAAACCGGAGACTGGCATTCCAGCCCCACCCGCCTTTGTCCGTATTCTTTATGCCCGATGCGTAGACACTTAAGAAATTCAAACTACTGAGTAGAGGAGACACAGTCGATTAGACTTGGCAAGGCCGTCTCTTTTTCCCAACTTTCGTTACAATTGTGGGGACGCCTCTAACACATTGAGTTTGCCGTATACTATTAGAATAAACGAGCGAGACCGGTGACTTCGAATTCTGCGTTTACTACGAAACTACGTTGCCTTATGAAGCATGTATTCCCCCCCCCCGCCCCTGCTCCACGACTCTGCGGCGGGCGTTAACATTTCCACAGGAAATCAAAGGTGTCATCGAATACAGTTGCATCCACCTATCCTCTTAGCTCCACCCACTCCCACCTTTCACCTCTCCGCCCTGAATCCCAGTATCAGCTATGGTGTTCGTCCTCCCAGCCAGTTATCCATCGAAGCTGCAGCTTTGTGGAGAAGTAGGGGGTTACGGTTATCCCACTCGAGGGATCAAAACGGCCCATTCTAGGCTCCATGACCCTTGTCAGCAGTACCTCGACGCCTGAATCCCGACAGTCCCCAGTCGGTGCTGGAGCTGGGGAACATTGTGAAGACTGAAGGGGGGTTGCGATGGTTGCGCAACCCTGCCTCACTACTTTCATCTTTGCGAGAGTGTCTGAGGTGGTTCTTGTAACACCCCACGTAATTCTCTGCCTTGGGGGCTTTGCCAGATGAGTAGGTGCGGTGTAGGGGCTGGCCTGCATTTCCTGACAGTTTTGTTGTGCTGTATTTGGGTGGCGAATATCGGCGGTTCTCTGCTCTACACGAAGGCCCCACTGTAACCCCCCTGTGGGAATCGCTTTTCGTGATGTAGCGTCGGATCATTTATCAGGAAACTGGGAGGGGTGTCTTCGCATCGTTGCTCGATTTTGGTCGCAGACTCCGATTTTCCTTGCACTAGACTCCTCTTCGAAGGCCGGGTAATTGGACGTCCTTCAGCGCGTTAATGAGATATCGTCCAGCCCATCGTCTAAGTAGGCTAAGACGATGTCAACGTCAGCAGTCTTCTACTGCATGTGCTCCTTACTATTCTTCTTAACGGTCTGCCAATCTCGCCACCCTTTCTCCTTCTCAGAGTCAAAACTGTGCGTTTGTTTGTGGCGCATGAGAGACGGGGGCTTTATGCCACATCTGTCTTTGCACCTGATCTAACCCCCACTCTGTCCAACTGCGAATTTCCAGTGGCTCATATTTGGGATGAGACCGGTCCTACTCGACCTCTGGTATGCGCTAAACTTAGCAGCTGGTCGAATAATCCAACTCTCCCACGTACCATTGAGGGCTCTGGCCACTATGGTTCCTTCTTAATTTGTCCTATATATGACAGGTCCCACCGATGTGTGCGGTCGGATTCCTGTAGGTGCGTGGCATGCACGAGACGGGTGCTTTATACGAGATCAGCCGCCGCGCCCCAGCCTCTGTCTTGATATCGAAACATGTTGGCGTCTGGGACAGGCGGGTGAGGCTGGTCTATGTCGGTGGTATTGCCTTACTTGCTTCAAATTTTGATGATCTGCAGTCTAAGGTGCCACGGGTGAACGAGGTCGCTCAATCGGTCGGTTTATCCATAAACGCTGGGATAACTAGAGTGTTTCCAAGTTTCATCCCTGATCAGGAGAAGGCACCTCTCAGGGTTAATGACTGTCAACTTGAAGAAGCAGACAGTTTTAAGTACCTCGGGGCAAGGCTCTGCCGAATGGGCAAAGTAAGAATGACCTTGTCTCCCGAATTGAGGTTGCTTGACGGGGTTCCTCAACCCTTAGAAAATGTCTATGGATCCGACGCGACCTCTCCATCCCCACTAAGATTCTTGTGTACGGTGCATCCATCCGATTGCGTCCTTCTCTATGGTTGTGAATGCGCTGGGCTGTGCGCGTAGAGGACGAGCGAAAACGAGATGTTTGACCACCACTGTTTGAGGACCATCCCTCGAGTGAAGTACACCGACTTCGTCTCAAATGAGACAGTCCGTGCTCGCTGCGACAACATCGCAAGGATAACCCAGGCCATCCAAGAAAGGCGACTGGGGTGGTTTGGGGCACGTTCTTCGTCGTCCACCTCAGGAATTAAGTGTTACCGCCCTCTATCCGGCACCGTTACCCCATTTGAGGCGTTGAGGACGGGGTCAACTCGAAAAGTGGCTCGACACAGTTCGTCAAAACATAGACTTTCGGTACTCGGTCTTCGTCGTTGGCGAAGAGAACGGGTTGAGCTGTCCAGGTCTGTTGCTGCGGATCATCGCGCGTGGAGAGTTACAGTTCGGGACATCATCGAGGCCGGCTAGATCAGGCGTGATCGCAGTCGTACCAACTACAAGTAGTGAGGAGATGCTCCGTAAATTTCCCTCATCATAATTCAAATTATGCGCAAGTCGCTGTTGAATACGACCAGCGAACTGTAACGTTCTTGCTTCCCCTAGATTACTCATCCTACCAATTGTGTGAGCATTGGGTTCGGTAGCCACTTGAACTGCCATGCTGTCCGTAGGCGTCTTTGGTCTAGACCCCTGTTTATTGAATAGCTGCAGTAGTTTCTTGGTATCATGAATTGCCGTCGTCCGAACGATAGCCAAATGCTCCTGGTTGTCACTTTGGAAAGCGTACTTCACGCATCTTTTTCGTCGACACCTTTACCACATAAATGCGCTAATCTGAAGGCAATTGATCAGTTGCGCGTCCAATGCACACTCCATTGGGTGCCTATGTGACCTTCAATTGCCTTCTCACTCTCCTCCTCCTCCTCCTCCCCCCCTCCCCGGTATACAGTTCAGGCGACCATAATACCCGCAAAACACACTTTTCAGCAATCATGTGGTTCGCCGTCGTTTGCTGCTTCATCTAAGAGGCATTGCTGGAAACTTGGTTGGGTTTTGTATCCAAGTCATTAGTTGAGGAGCATGCGTGGTCCAGGGGAATTAGTGCTTTAAGGCTTCTAGCCCCGCTCCAGTGGAGGATATGCCTGTATAGGATACACCTCAATGTCTGTGGTGGGTGTGCAGCGGATTTGATCAGAAGACAACCCTCGTGATTAGTGATTGTTGACTCGAAGAAATGAACGCTTTCAAGTATACTAAGGCCAAATGTTCTCCACATTGACATCATCATCATTCGACTGAATGTTATGCACGGGTTTTTCTCGTAGCCCGACGATGAAGTCTACAGAGGCGTCAGCGTAGTCCGCCCGTATGGGGTACCCTTTCGGTTGGCCATCCTAGAGGGTGAATGCTGAGTTGCACGTATAAAAGACTGTGGAAATCCGGAGGTTTTCAAGCACCCCTGCCCTGTCGCAAGACCCCCCAGAGCATCTAAGAATGGTGACTAAGATGGTTTGGGCGCATCCTTCGTTGTCCTCCGTGAGTTCAGCGTCCCTGCCTCCAACCCCACATCGCCGCGCTGTCCAAATCGGAGGCGACGATCGGTCGGCTCATAGCTCGGCCTCACCACGGCTCGTCGATGCATAGAAGTGGTTCCTCAACCTGCTGTATTTGGTCCTCGCCTCTGGAAGGGGGAGCGAGTCGAGCTTCCAGATTGGCACCCACAATTTGTCGCGTCTGTAGAGGCATCATCGAGGCCTGCCGGCCGGTTCAGACATAACCTATGGTGTGTGCACAAACTCTTTTGCAGTTTGTACACCCCCTCCCCCCCCCCTAAAGAGTGGTTTAGATTTTTTACCGTAGCCAGAAGCCAAGATTTAAGAAAATAATTGGTTTTAAGACTGTGTCCTGCTCGAGGATTGGGATTAAAGTTTTGGTTTTTCCTGCAGATTGTGAATGGTGATTCTGGCAAGGGTTAAGTGTATGCGCGGGGTAAGGAAAAACCATAGAGAACTGTCTACGATACTTTTAAAAGTGTTGTTCGGCAGTTTTTGGTCGGCCCTTCGTCGACAGGATGACATTCGCCGAGGAACCGGTGCTCCATAAATGTTTGCGTTGGTTCATTGCTCTGCACCACCCCACACGTAATTATTTAATAAGGGAAAAACTCACTTTTATATGAAATTTCGGTACGAAGAGCAGTCAGGTAGTAAAAAAATGCATGAAATATTTTCAGATGGAGTTCATAAGCTTGCCAGTAAAGCAGGAGTGTCAAAACGCTGGTGAATTTACTAAACAACAGTCGGCATTTTCTTACCCCGCGTCTATGCTTAATCCTCGTCATGATTCTAACCCAGTCTGGCCGGTCAATTCCGAACTGTCCTAGCAGCACGCAAGACCGAACGTAAGGACACCGTAAAGACGAGTGGGGTTCTCGTGTCGTGAAAGAGGCATACGACGAATTTCTACGCATGCGGTGGTGCCTGTCCTTGTGTCACGAGTAGCGCATAGAGATCTGTGTCATCGAGTCTTATTATAGGGTTTCATCTAGCATGTATGCTTGGACGCGTTTGTTATTGGTAGATAAACAGTCGTCCGCACTACGCCTTCCCGCCTTGCTTACTTTCACTTGCAACACACCATATTTTCCAATTCCCACCACTTTTAATTCTCAACGCCTTCTACCCCTTATATACGATGTGTGCGAATTTGACAAGTTCTCGGTCTTTCACGGCAGATACCACACCAATTCGGTGCGTCTCTGTCTGTTTGCTTGTTTTTTCTGTCCCAGAACGAAGGCTTCGTGTCACTTCTTCGTGCACATCGCGGTAGCAGCGCTTTTGCGTCCGAGTGAGTAGTGCGCAGGCGTTGGCGTTGGACAGGGCTAGAGGGGGGGGGAGGGTGGCGCTTGGGGGCGGGGAGGGGGTGGAGTGCGTCAGCAGAAAGATGGCAGCGTGTGTGTGTGTGTGCAGGCCTTTGTCAACGGCACCTGGTGCATTCTGAGACGCCATCCGCGCTCTCTCTCTCTCTCCACCAGAGCCGAAATTCTACTCGAACCCGCCTTTCTCTTCCCCTGACATCTGCCACCATCAAAGCAGGGCCCGGTTGCTACGATCTCGTTGGCCGTTCCGCCCCCTCCCCGCCACTCCCTCCACCACCGAAGAGCTAACTGATTGCCACTTTGGCTGTTCTGCTGCTGCTGCTGCTCTTGCCGGTGGCTGTAGTAGCGCCCGTGTCTGTGTTTACATGCGCGTTTGCCGCCTACCACACGGAACGTGTGTGTGTATCGCACACGCGGACGTTATGCCTGCGCGTTTTAGACTGCCACACGCTGCCTTGGCGCGCAAAAGCACGCGTCGTTTGCTGCCGCGCCCTGCATCC